>PVIA01008243.1:0-74001 GCA_004024845.1 Tonatia bakeri
ACACAGGCCAAAAAACCCCCTTGTTCTCGCCAGTGGGGCTCAGTTGGCATGTTATCCTGTAGCCAGAAGGTTGCAGCTTTGATTCCCAGTCGGGACACACAGGCAGGATGCGTATTCAAACCCCGGTGTGGGCGCAGGCACATACAATCCCCAGTCTGGGGTTCATTCCCCGTCTCTGCCCACATGGGAGGCGACCAATTAATGCTTCTCTCTGACACTGATGTTTCCCTCTCTCCCTTCTTCTCTCTCTAAAAGCAATAAAAATGAAAAAGTGCCCCATAATTTTTTCTGAAGTGTCAGGCAATGTTACTGCGTGAATGAAGGGCACACACAGTGTCTGTGAGGCCAGCCACTCAGAGCCACCTTTAATCATGTACTGGTATTGGGGGTCACCCTGACAATTCTCTTGCATCTTTTTTCCATCTCAGGTTTCCGATTAGCCCCACATACTACATCATTACATGCTTCTCAGCCTGGAGAACGCAGAACCCACCCTGTGCCAGGGTGCTGCCAACAACAGAATATGCGTGTGTGGTACAGCTTTCGGGAGCATCCATTCCCTGAAAGATTTGAAGAAACGAGTTCAGCGAATGGCAACAATCCCCTTCCCTCCCGCCACAGACAGGTAGGACAAGATGGAGAAGAGCGCAGAAGGGGAGAAGTTCCAGAGAAACACTCCAGTCTCTGAAGTGTCACCGGGCAGCCTTGGGGGCGGCTGCAGTGAGGGTGGCAGCCTGTGCTCTGGGCTCCAGACAAACCTGGCAGCTTGTTGAGTTCAGTGGCTACTTTGGGCACAATAGTTTTGAAGGCCATGGAGGAGCCAGCCAGCCTCTATATCAGAACCTTGCTGAGCGAACACCCAACAGTCTGCAAACCTCCATCCTCTCTGGCACCAGGTCCTCTGCCCTGGGCACACTGTGCACACGTGGCCGTGTGTACTTCTTGAACAGCTCACACCGCAGCTGGTTGTGCCCAGCACCTGGCTGGCCTCCCTGGATTCTGCACGTCATGGTCTTCCGGCAACATGTGAAGTGCAGGGAGTGCGGCTTGTCCTCCACACGTCCTTGACCCTTGCCCGGTGAATACTGACCCCGTGAAGGAGGGAACGTGCAGGTCGGTAGTTCAGAGCATCGGAAATGCCATGTCCACATAGTGGCTGTCCCACTTTAAGAACCAGAGGGCTTGCGCCACTGATATCAGCACCTCGGTTTCTCCATCCGCTGAGCTGGAAAAATAAACAGAACCCCAGGTGAAGCTGGGTGTGTGTTGTCTGAGTTAATTTAGGAAGTGGGCAGCTGTCATGGAATTTGGATCAGAAGGTTGACACGAACATCATGATGGTGTGGATGGAAAACAACTCCTGGGAAGACACGCAGGCTCACGAACACAACTCACAGGCACGTTCACAGTCTCTCCCCACGCATCAGCACAGGACACCCTCGCCCAGTGCACACCGCCCTCACCTCCTGCAGGGAGCATCGTTGCTTCCACGTGCTGTGCAACAGACCATATTGACTATTTTCATTTTTTTAATTTGGAAAATCAGCTTTTTCTTTCAAGGCCCCAATTCCCATTCTCACCAAAACCTGGGATCAAGTTTGAGCTGTAGGATGAAGGCAGTCAGGGTGTCCGCTTGTCTGATCATCTCAGTGTCTTCCTCGGCCAGAAAACGCAGTAGAATTGGTACCATTTCCTCTGGTCTTGACGCCTCCTGCAGTCACGGAGGGACCGCAGTGGCTCCGACCAGGTCCCGGACTGTGTGCCCACCTCTCGGTTCTCTGGGCGAGTGCTGGAGCAGTGGTCGGGGCCCTCACAGCAAGCTTAGAGGGCACCTGGGGAAAATGCCTTTGTTCAGCTTGGGTTGGCTTTTCCCTCCCAGAGACTTTCCAGCGGGACTTCCCTCTGCAGAAATGCCAGTTCCTGAGGTTGAGTTAAGACACCCCAGTCCCTTGAGAACAGTTGGAGGGTCCTTTCTGTGCTTGCTCTCGGTGTGGGTTTGCACCTAATTTAGACACTAGCAAACGCTGCAGTTTCCTAAATGGTTAAAACATTTATTGCAACAGCATGATAGAAAAATTACCCATACGTTGAGAAATAAAAAAATGATAAAATACATTTATACTTACAGAACAATTTGGGGAGCAGAAGGTGTAAAAGAGACAATACAGATATATTGACAAAAATACCCATTTGTAGAGACATCATTTGGAAGATTAATATAAATACAGCTCCATGGCAGCCACTCACATGTCCCATCTGCTAGGACTCTTGGTTTGAAGCTGAGAACTTTCTTTTTCTAACAAATTTAAATGTCTTGGCTCACCGAGTGACAGTTGGGACACAAGGCTAGCTAGATGTCCATCACCACATAGCCACGGCCACTGGTCTATCCAGGCAAGGGACTGTGTGACCTGTGGACTAAATTTCAATAGTCGTGTTGAAAGCCAGTCCATATGCCTTTAGGAGGCTTGGCCACTGTCAAGGGCAGGGCTGCCCCAGTGGGAGACACGGAAGCATCACTCAGAACAGCCTGAACTGGCACCTCCTCTGGGAACATACTCTGCTCTGGAGTGGTCAGGCTGTTTCTGAACATATGGTCACTCTCTTTTCCTAATGTTGTCACCTACCTTCCTGGGCTAGATTTTTAAATCTTAATCTTCTTGTTAAATCCTCACCCAAGGAAATGTTTACTGATTTTAGAGCAAGAGGAAGGGGGGGAGAAATATAGATGTGGAAGGGAAACATTGATTGCTTGTCTCCTGTATGATGCTCAACCCGGGATCTCACCTGCAACTTAGGTGTGTGCCCTGACAGGTTATTGAGCCCATAACCTTCTGGTGTATGGTATGGCACGCCAACCAACTGAGCCACATGGCCAGGACTTCCTGGGCTAGTTTTGCACATGCTTAGCAGGACTCCCATTTCATTCCAGGTCACGAAAAGGAGTGGCATCTGTTTGACTCGTCACTGAGGAGGAGCAAGGTACAGAGAAGGGGCGACCGAGAGCAAGTGACTCTTGGGATACCCAGCTGGGGAAATCTACGAGGCCTTAGGGACTGTCTTTTTCTTGCCCCAAACACATGAAAAAAAACACATTCTTCAGCAGGCAATGACAGAGTTAGTTACATGTGGAGGGAGCCGTAGCCACAGGGAAAAACAAGTACAGATCTTGGAGCCCAGCTCCACTCAGGTCCCTCTGACCCTGAACTTTGCTGCCCACCCACAAGCAGTAAACACCCACCCTTCACTCAGGCCCTTGGCGGCTGGGCCTCCAGGCCTAAGGAGTTTGACCCTGGGCTCAAAACCTCCATAGTCTCTGGGACAGAGGGAGACAATGGCTGCAAATGACTCCAAGGCAGCAGATGCAAAGGAGCAACAGTGAATCGCCTGTGTGTACATGCGGGGTTACGGACTCCCGGGCGCCTACAGAGGAGGACACTCCGCCAGTGCCCCTGTCCCACCTGAAGGCAGTCGGCTCTCTCCCACTCTGCTGTGGACATATGCACATCGGGTAGTTTAGGCCTGGGGAGTACCTGGCTCCTGTGAGCCCGTTCCTGTGACCCAGCGGCTCCTGCGATCTGGTTCCTCCAACGGCTGTTGGTTCCAGAACCCTGGCTGCGAGGAGTCGTGCCGCACGCGCATGCGCTATAGGAGCCGTCAGTGGCGCTGGGCTGCTGTGCCTCCAGGTGCAGAGCCAGGGCTCATCCAGACAACCTGCCAGGCCTGCGCGTCAGAGAGAGCGCATCCCCCCTAGTTACTTCCAGGCTGCAATGGGCTGTCAGTCCGCACATGCTGGAGGGTGGGTCAAGCCGCTCTAGCGTCTGGGTGCAGGGGTCTCACCCGCATCCCCCTCACTTCCATGCCCTCAGGAAGATAGACACCGGGACACAGCATGATGATTCTGGAAACAGAGAAAATATGAACTATGAGCAAAGCTAGCATAAATACACAGGAAATTTACCAGGAAATCCTTTACATCGTAAGCATGGAAATTAATTGTAGGGAGGTAATACGTAAAAGTAGAATTATAGGCTTTGAATGTAAGGGACTCGTCCCAGGCAAGTCTAATTCATTAATTAAGGAAGGCTTTGTGGAGGAGGGATTCCAGGCCATATGTAAAGTCAGAAAGACGAGCCTAAAATGCACTCTTGTGGAGTCAGTGGTCCACCCACCCAGGATGGCAAGTGGGTTAGTCTCACCGCATCGCCCGGGCTCCTAAGAGAAGTCACAGGGCACATGTGCCACGTCCCCCACCTCACTGAACTCACGGGGACTCTGAACGGTGAGGAAGACGACAAAAACACGCAGATGGCAACGTCGAGTGTGTTATTCTCTGTAAACTTACAGCTCTCAACTGCCTTTGACACTTGGGGCTGCTTAGGTGCTGGCGGGAGAAAAAGGAGAGGCTTCTTGACAGGGCCCCCTCCCCACCGCCTCATCTCCAACTCGGATTCTGGCTTCTGCTCCGTGGGTTTTGTCACCTCCGTGCTGTCAGACAGCCCACACACAGTTTCAAACCAGCTGAACACCTGGTCTTCAACAAGTGTAACAGCTTCAGCCGAACCCACCTGGCTGCTTAGAGCGCTCTCAAAGGAAAATCCTGCCCTGGCTGGGTTGGCTCAGTGGACTGAGTGCCAGCCTGCGAACCAAAGGGTCGCCGGCTCCATTCCTAGTCAGGGCATGTGCTTGGGCTGTGGGCCCGGTCCCCAGTGGTGGGTGCGTGAAAGGCAACCACACATTGATGCTTCTCTCCCTCTCTAAAGAAAAGAAAATTCTGTTACAAGAGCAGAGCATGAGGGTGGGCGTGGGGAGCAGGGCCATGGGGCGAACTGAGTAAGTTCTTAGAACCTGGTGGTCTTTGGGAGACAGGATGCAGGTGTGCTGGACCCTAGTTGAGTGCTTTGTTTGATAAGCCTCCCCTGGCACCCACTTGTCCTTTTCCTGCCTCTGGGATGCAGCTTGCAGCAGGGCCCCATCTGCCAAGTGCTGAATCCTCTACTCTCAAGGCTGTGCCTTAGAAGCGGGTGGATCCTTCCTCCTGAGCTGCTCCTCTTCAATGAGAAAGGCCCATCCTGACATCCGCCTGGGGTCTGAGTGTTATCTACAAAATGCTCTCTGTACTGCAGCCCCTGCCTCACTGAAGCAGCAGAACCACCTCCTCCAGGGCCAACACCCGTCATTAAACCCTCACATGGTACCTGCCCGAGGTAAAGGGCCTCCGAGACCACAGTTCTGTCTCCTTGCGCACCTGCAACATCCAATTGTCAGGTCTGAAGAATCAGAACCCAGTTGTATTGTATTCTCTCTCGCGGTATTTCCTAAATGATGAGTTGTTGGCTTGGCTTCACTTATTTGTTTTGCTCACCTCTTCTATTTTAAAGGCAGCTATCATCCACAGGACATCTTGTTTATTCCCATGGCTCTCTTCAGAGCTGCCAGATGAACATGGGGAGCTCTTCCTTAAAAGAAATATCTGCAGAATCACTTCTTTTTATGTTTTGTGTCAAAACACAGCCAGCCAGGACTCACTGGGGTGTTGGGTGAATTGGTGCTTTGCTGCCACCTACTGTCAGGTATGCGACGCGGATGCAGTGAAGAGGCAGGGAGCACTTCCAACCTGACCTTCCAGTGGGAAAGCTCCTCCTGCTCCTGCTCAAGGTCCCTGGGAACCAGACAGACCTGCCACCCTGCTCCCAGCCCTGTCCATGTCTGTGTTTGTGACTCTTCTGTCACCTCCTTCCCCATTCCCTAAGTTGGGGAGGCTCATTCTGGTATCAGAGGGTCTATGAAGCCCCCTCTCACACTTCAAGCCAGGTCAGCCATCTCAGAAATCATCACCTGCTGGAAGCAGAGAACCGTCCAAGAGAAGATGTGGAGGGAGAAGGAAGCTGCCTGAGGTTGGCAGGGGCCCAGGGGGCCGTGACTTAGGGAGTCTGTAGGACCAGGCCTCAGACCAGCGTGGGAGCTCATCTTGGACAGGCCCAGACCCCACGGACCATCTTCCCAGATAAATTCCTTCTCTTCTTACCTGGTGAGCTCACACCCAGGCGGCCCCACTGACTTGCAGTCTGAGGGAGACCCACAGTCTTAGAGCTGGTGCTGAGGTGTCAGCAGCTGTGTCTGTTCCCAGGGGCTGGCAGAGCCCCTGTTCACATGCCCGGGGTGGAACCTGGCAGCTGTGGCCTCTGTGACATAAAATCCCTGAGGGTTCCTTTCTTCTCACTGGCTCCAGAAAACCCATCACTGGAAAAGGTGGTTTATTTATATTAGAGACTTGTGGTAAAATAAGCAGTGTGCCCACGTGTTCCCAACATCATTTCCATCCACAGATGAATTCTGTGCAGTGAGCAGCAGGGGTGCTGTGGCTCCCCAAGGCCAGAGAGTGGGTACCTCCCGCTGTGTGAAGTCCCAGACTGCCCAAGGCTGGGTCCTTGGGACCTGTGGTTACTGATGGGGACCCTGCAGTTGCATCCCCACTGGGCTGGGCAGAGCCTGCTGCTCACTGGTCTGTGTAAGCACTGGTCCCAGCAGATGCTTCTGTCCTAGACCCTCCCAGGGGGCAAACCCAGTCTCACCCATCAGCTCCTCTGTCCAATCAGCTAAGCTCACACTTGGCTGGATCTCAGGGTAGAAAAAGTTCATCATCATCAGGGGAAACAAATAAGAGTGAAGAGCTCCTCCTCTTCCCAGCCAATGGGGGAGATAAAAGAGGCCCGGCCCACCTCAGACCTCATTTGGGGCCACAGGAAGCTGCCTGCACCATGGCCTGGACCCCTCTCCTGCTCGTGCTTCTCTCCCACTGCACAGGTAACGCAAGTATTCACATGCCCAGGGTCACCCACCAATCCTCTGTCAGTGCCTGTGGCTTAGATCCTTCTGCAGCTTAAATGTTATTCCTGTCCCAGCACCTGTGAATGTGTCTGTTTGCAGGTTCCCTCTCCCAGGCTGTGGTGACTCAGCCGCCCTCCCTGTCTGCATCTCCTGGAGCCACCTGCACCCTGAAAAGTGACTCTGCACTCTGGCTAGACTCACCTGCACCCTGAAAAGTGACATCAACGTTGCTGTAAAAAGGATATACTGGTACCAGCAGAACCCAGGGAACCCTCCCCGCTATCTGCTGAACTACTACACAGACTCAGACAAGCACCAGGGCTCTGGGGTCCCCAGCCGCTTCTCTGGATCCAAAGACACCTCGGCCAATGCAGGGCTCCTGACCATCTCTGGGCTGCAGCCTGAGGACGAGGCCGACTATTACTGTGTGATCGGGCACAATGATGCTTCTCACAGTGACACACGCAGATGGGGAAGTGGGACAAAAACCTTAGTCTACCAGAGTTTTCTTTCAAGACAATTGAACATTTTTTCGTATGTATAAACATAATTTCTATGCATGTAAATATAGTCGGAGGTACCTTCTGGTTTCTGATGGGTCTAATCCCAGTTTTCCGTCCCATGTCTAGAGTCTCAGGGACACGGAGGCCAAACTGAACACACAGTGGTCACCGTGACACTGATATATGTTAGTACCTACATATATGTAGTAAATAAATCAGTAAAACTATTTTTGTGTATATTTCAGCTTCACTGTGACACTTAAGATTCCATGTGAGTCCAAATATACCCTCCTTCTCCATCCCTGGTGCTGCTTATTAAGACCCTTCTTCCTTCCCCCTGGTTTGAGAGAGGAACAGCACCTGCTTTTTCAACAAATAAATTCACATCTGACTGCTTCTTGGCCTGTGCCCTCTGGCGAGCTGTTTGGGAGGGCACTCAGCAGAGCCCATGCCCACAGCGATGGCCGCCCTGGTCAGGCCTGAGGCCGATTCTCCGTTTCCCTTTCTGACGCCTGCACGCAGTGACGCATCTCTGTCTGTATCCTTATTCCTGTGTCCTGTGATTCGTGCCACCAGTTCTACTCAAAACCAGCAGACATTTCCCACGTAGTGACATTCCTGCCTGTGAACTAAAAGGGCCATGAAGTTATGTTTTGTTAATTAGGTATCTCAGTTACCTAGTAACAAACAGGTGGCATTTATACAGCAGAGACGGCCTGGCCTGCAAACAGGGGGGACTCAGAAGGGCCCCCTCCCCCATCAGACGTCAGCTGTGCCGGCGCGTGGACGAATGTGTAGGCTCAGCCACAGGGTCACAGTTTCAAGAGTATGAAGTGGCCTATTGAACCATGTTTTTAAGTTCTTCACAAATTTTAATAGTACAGAGGTTATTTGGGGTGTGATACTTAAATGTATGTGTTTAGAAATACTTGAATCTACTAGTAAATCTGCCTACTTAGTGTCTGTATTCCAAAATTGCTGCCTCTCTGAGCCACACGTGCGGTGTCCCTGAGCTGTGAAATGCACTGCCATGGGTTGTCACCTATTTTCTAGGTTGGGGAATTCTAATTGTAAGAAAGAAAAACTGTCTCCATAATTCACAGGGTAATCACGGGGATTTTTAATGTAATAGATGTGCTTCAAAAATATATTTTAAAACTTGATTGATGTTTTTAATGCCCTGAGAATTTCTATAAGGCAGAGAAACCCCTTATTTATCTAACTTACAGGCATAAACTTTTGTTAATAAAGGATACACTGCTATAATTCAGAAAAAAGAATTAGCTGCCCACCATGGAATAGACCATCTTACTGTGAAACAGGGAATTTAATATCATTAGACAGTTTGACGCATAGGTTGGATTTCTTCCTTCTCTGAACTTACTCGTTACAGACATGCAGAAGCTATCCATGGTATTTAAAAGACCTTTGTCAATAGGGGATTAGCCACAGTGGTTCCCTTCCGGGGCACATAGTGACAGTCACTCCCTGCAGGGGATTTAGAAGGAGGATGGACCAAAGGACACAAACAGTCAGGTCCCCGTTTCTCATGGTCTTACCTTTTCCAGCTGGAAGTCCATGCCCTTTGGCCTCCTGCACCCGTTTCTCCACCTCCCACTCCAGCCTCTGGCAAACACCAGTCCATCTTCTGTGTCTGTGAGCTTCTTTTTCTTTTGTTTGGTTTGGTTTGTTTTGGTTTGGTTGTGAGTCTTTTTCATTTTTTGTTTTGGGTTATTGGTTTTGTTTTAATTCCACCTGTAAGTGTGATCATCTGGCGTTTGTCACCCTCTGTCAGACTTGCTTTACTTGGCTTATGGCCCTAAAGGTCTATCTATGTTTAGAGTGAATAATATTCATATACATTCTTCCACTGACGAACACTTAGTTTGTTTCCTTAACTTGGCTGTTATAAATAACACTGCCGTGGCCATGGGGCTGCACGTATCTTTTTGACATAGTGTTTTCCTTTGCTTCAGATCAATCCCAGAAGTGGATGATCTGAATCACACATTAGGTACATTTTTAGAAATCTGCCCATGGGTGTGTGACGAGAAAGAGTGACCTGGTGAGATGCAGGAACCAGCTGGGGTCCCAGCTCTTTCAGCCATGGGGAGGTGTGTGCCCTGTGACCAGTGGGAGGCACTGTAGGACTGTCCTGAGTCCCCCTCACACCTGCTCACTGAGGACCATTCACACAGTGCAGTCTGGGTCTGAGGGCAGGGCTTCTGCTCCTCTAAGGGGATTGGCAGCCTTTTTCACTCTGACTTTGCAGAGTCCCCTGAGCAGGGACCTTTGTGTGGTCTCAGCAGGTGCTTCCCTCAGAGCTCTCCCAAGTGTAGAAGCCTACCTCCATCCCCCTCTGTCTGGGGTGTGAGTTGAGCTCCAGCACCAGGGCTCAGGGAGGGGCTGGGGAGCTCCTGGATGGACACACATTTGCATGGACAGCCCCTCCCCTGGCAGAGGTTGGGGAAGAAAAGGAGGCCTGGCCAGCCCAGCCCCACTGTGGGCTCAGGGGCTGTGTGCACCATGGCCTGGACCCCTCTCCTCCTCGTGCTCCTCTCTCACTGCACAGGTAGGGATGGAACTAGACCACCTGGGAATCCTGCAATGTCACTCCATCTTGTTCAGATGATCTTGATCATCTTTACTTGGGTGTCCATCCCATCACCCATGAGTGTCTGTCTGTCTGCAGGTTCCCTCTCCCAGCCTGTGGTGACTCAGCCGTCCTCCGTCTCTGCATCTCCTGGAGCATCAGCCAGACTCACCTGCACCCTCAGCAGAGACCTCAGTGTTGATGGTAAAAACATGTACTGGTACCAGCGGAAGCCGGGGAGCCCTCCCCGGTATCCGCTGCGGTATTACTCAGACTCAAGCAAGCACCAAGGCTCTGGGATCCCCAGCCGCTTCTCTGGATCCAAAGACACCTCGGCCAATGCAGGGCTCCTGACCATCTCTGGGCTGCAGCCTGAGGATGAGGCCGACTACTACTGTGTGATTTGGCACAGCAGTGCTTCTCACAGTGACACACACAGATGGAGAAGTGGGACAAAAACCTCAGCCTAACAGAGTTTTCTTTAAGACAGTGAAACACTTTTTAATAATTGTGTGTATGTAAACTACACTTGGGAGACATTCTGGTTTATAATGGGTCTACTCCAAGTTTTCCATGCCCCGTGTAGAGTTTCAGGGATACAGAGGCCAAACTGAACACACAGTGGTCACGGTGACACTGCAGAGCTGCCTGGTGTTCACTGTGGGAACTGGGGCCTGTGCAGGTACCTCAGTCTCTTGAAATGAGACAATGGAGCCTTTTCTGTGTTTAGTCTTTGTTATCACCTGGGGACATCCCAGCAGGTGACAGTTTCCATAGAACAGACTCTCCAGGGCCAGGGCTTTGAGCAGGGACACGCCTGTCCCTTTCAGGCCCATCTGCTCAGAGCCCCCACGGGACACAGCGTCCCAGGGACGAGGGACTAAGCTGTGAGACTGTGTGAGGACATAGGACACAGCTGGCTTGGACCCCTGGCTGGGTGCCTGGGCCTTCTGTTGTGAAGTCAGGGGGAAGAGGGTTTGGGAAAGGAAAATTCGAGGCTGGGGCCAAACCCTTCTTTATGGGACATGAGTCAGTTGGGGGGGTGACCCACAGTTGCTGGAAAAATGCTGAGCCTGCCCAAGGAAAACTAGGTGACATGGGTCCGTGAATGAGTGTCCCTATGGCTGACACCACACAGGAACACAGGGACTCCTGCCAGTGGGATCCCTGAGCAGCTTCCCTGAGCCCACTGTCACTGACTGGGCTCTCCTCTCCTCTCACACCCCACTGGAGCTTTCCTCATCCAGGGTGCAGGATGAGATATGGGATATCAGCAGCAAGAAGGTTCCAATATTTGCCTTTTTCACTTACGTTTTCAAGCTCTTGATAAGTTGATATTTGAGGCTTCCTTTTCCTGCACAAGGAGCAATAGACACATTGGGGGTCACCATGGAAATGTTGCCCAGGGCTCCCTGGCAGGGTCCCTTCTTTGTGAGCTAGGACAGAGGTGATCCATCCTCAGGGGTTCAACCCTCTTCTCTGCCTTCTGGTGTGTGCACACGGCCTGCTGGCCCAGCTCTGGGCTCCAGCCTGATAAGAAGGTAGACACTGTCATGTAGCTCAGGACAACGCCCTGCCACCAAAGGGCTGCAGTTCCACAGAGAAGTGAGGTAAAACCTACTGTCCACCTGCATCCTGTCTCATCAGGGCTGTACCCCTGATTCTGTCATAGCCAAGCCAAGGTTTTGGCCTCTGCTGTCACGAGTACTGTGAAACCAGGGGCCTCAGGTTCTCACCTTTGTCTATGGTTGGGGCTCAATAAAATGTCTCCTTCCTTACTGGGACCCAACGCAAACAGAATCACTTTGTGCCCAAATACACAGATCCCTTCGAGCTGCCCAGACTGTGATGAGGAAAGCAGAAGTCCAGCCTGTGTGACCTGGGAGACTGGAGGGCCTCCCACCAACCTCTGGCATGTCCCCTGTTCCTGGATCAGGCTGTCCTGCTCTTCCTTGAACTATGACACTTCAATGAAGCTGCATTTCTCTCTTGTTCCCGAGATACCACCCTGGAGCAACTCTTGATGTCCAGCTACACGGACATCCCTCGGTGAAGACAGGTTTTCAGACCCATCCTTGTTTGCTCTCTCCATTTTTACCTTAAATGTTTAATGTACTCCTTTCTCTATTCCTTTTGGAGGTAATATTGGTTAAATATCAATTCCTTGGATCTGTACCCTATAAAGAGAATCCTGATAAAATGCAAGGAGCTCTTAACAAATAAACTCGATCAGGTAAAAGGCAGATTGGGTAACAGGGGAAAGGGGTTCTTTCACCAGAGATAAAAGAAGAACTTCTTAGAAATGACGACAGCCCTGGCTGGTGTGGCTCAGTGGACTGAGCATGGGCTGCGAACTGAAGAGTCACCGGCTTGAGCCCAACTCAGGGCATATGCCTGGATTATAGCACTGGGGCCACGTTAGAGACAACCACACGTCAACATTTCTCTCCCTTTCTTTTCTCCCTCCCTTCCCCTATCTCTAAAAAAATAAATAACATCTTAAAAAAACAGTGACAGCTCCATTTATACTAATTTTTTACATCAATTCTTATACTGAAGAAATTACTAGACAGAAGTATATACATAAAAGATCAGAGTATCAAAACAAACTCAGTGTTGTCAGGTTAATATTCAAGGGGACAGAGGTACCCACACCTGCAATCAGGAACACAGGACACCT
Organism: Tonatia bakeri; assembly: GCA_004024845.1. Taxonomy (NCBI): domain Eukaryota; kingdom Metazoa; phylum Chordata; class Mammalia; order Chiroptera; family Phyllostomidae; genus Tonatia; species Tonatia bakeri. The sequence continues at coordinate 12,608 of PVIA01008243.1, forward strand.
TCCCCCGGTTGGTGTGAGGTCAGGGGAAGGACAGACATAAAAAGCCAAACCATGTGTGACGGGGACTTTGGCACCTAACCGGACACATGGCAACCACACGAATCAAATGCATCCTCCTGTAATGGGAGCCAGAGTGGAATTCTTACCATCAATGGACCAGCTGGATTCTCTGGGGAACTTTAAGTCTTAAACGTGTTTCATGGTGGTTATGATCCTGGGAAGAACCCAAGAAAAGTCAAATATCCCAAGATATATGGCAACACAGCATGTCACTTAGCTGTCTGCAAGTCACTAGTGACCACTATAAATTAGTGGCTCAACACCAACATCACAGAGAGTACCTGCACATTCTAGTACCCCCAGAACTGACATCTGAAAAAAACATCTGGAAAATGCAGAAAGCCTTTCCAATACTGCAGAGCAGAAGGAAATTGGCTGGAGGCTTAGGACCTGCAACCAGCAGAGGGCGCAAGTGGACTGGTTCTGGGAGCTCAGGGTTCTGGGACAGGCCTGCTAGGAGAATGCTGGACTGGCTCTTGCACACTTGGGCAGGCAGTGTGCCCACTGAAGTGTGACTGTTCAGCACCTGGGGCCCCAGGAGCCCCATGAGCACTCAGCTCTGACTCACAAACTTGACTCATGTTTCACCCACGACCCCTCACGTGCTCATTGTCCAGGCCTCATTCAGGCAAAGACAGATGCTCAATCACAAAAACAAATAAATTACCTTGAAAAACCTTGACCTTCAGCGCTGCCTGGACACAGGATGGGAGACAGCGGCACAGGGACTGTCTCAGTCTGAAGCTCTGGGGCAGCTCCACCACAGCCTGGACTCACTCTTCACCTTTTCAGTCAGTGACCCAAGACTTCACTTAAGAAGACGGGGAATATTATTAGGGGAAGGGGATCTTTGCTACTAGTATCTGGGCACAGGTGGTTGTCATCCATTCTTTCTGCCACCTTCTAACCCTCCCTGCAGGGCCCTTGGGCACATGCTTCTGCCTTTGCCATCAAGAGTGTCTAGGACTTTGTTTAATAAAAGTCATATAATAATATAGAGGGAAGGTAGCCTCAACATATTTTCTCATCTAAGTAGTCAAAGAACGCCAACCTGACAGAAACAGTATGAGACTGGACAGTTAGAAGTCAATGTCATTCATGATCACAGCTGATAGTTGCACAAGCGATTCAGCACGTGAGCAAGAAGAATCTATGTTATACCAACAAAAATCACCTTGTCTCCCTGGCTAGATTCGGGCTGAGACGAGGGTATGTGTGCACTCTCTGGGGGATGTTGGACCTAGAACTTGGGGGACAGCGGCTGTGAAGAGGCCAGCATGTTCTTTCAGAGAGAAAAGCTCCCCCAGCACCTACAGGGGGAGCTTCTCTGTCTCCTTCTTGCATTGAGGGCCTCCTGGGCCCCCCCGGCGTGGCTCCATCCAGTCTAACCACCCCTCCCCACTCCACAGGAATCGATGGGCCCCTACTTCCCGCATGGATCTGCCTCATGGACACCGGCTGACCTGTGGTGTCTGGAAAATGCCTGAAGACATCTGTCTGGGCGACAAATTCCAGGGATCCTCACTGCTAATGTGGTTTCCAATGGACTCATGGTGAAATGTGTTTTAATTTCATTAGCCCATTTTTCTGTTATCATATCAGTTGATTTCTTCTTAATTTCTTATTTTTCAATATATTCTAATGACTTAGGGAAACTGATATTGTTTGTGTGTTCAGCTTTTAATTTTTTTCTTTTACATTTCTGTTAATACTCCTCATGTCAATATTTCATAGTATAATATTACCTATTTTTCTACATATGAGAGCTATAGTTGTATACTGGCAAAATATCTCAGTATGAATATTTAGTGTTTGTTACAAGAGTTGGGGCTCTCATGAAATACAAAGGGGGAAAAAGTCATACACATTTAATTAAATTCAAACCTTAATAACAATTCCAAAATGAATACCTTATCATATTTTTATTCAAAGTATGCCAAACGCCATTTGTGTAATTCCTCATTTCCAAGGAGTTGAGACATTTTAATTATGCTTTTATTTTCACTCGAGGACATTGTTCAGGGATTTAGGAAAGAGCAAGGAAGAGAGAGAAACATCAATTGGAAGGTCAAACATCAATGGGTCGCCTCCTGTTGGCACCTGGAAGGGGAGTGGAACCCCCAGCCTTTCCAGCACAGGACGACCTTCCAACTAACTGAGCCACACCAGCCAGGACCTGTCACCTGGGACACTTCACCTTCCTGCTCATTTTCCTTTCATGACAAACCCCTTGTCCACTCTGCCCACTCCTTCTGCTCCATGGCAGCAGGTGGACAAAGTCAGTCTTAAAATGTTCTATGATGTTAACCCCAACTTGTTCCAACAGTGTTGGGTTTTTTATACTTCTGATTATGAGACAAGGTCTTCTAGTTTTGTGAGATCTGATGCAGCCAGGTGTCTCATAATTTTATGGTAACACTCTGACCTTTGCTCCCCAAAGCCCGCAAGTACACTGAAGAGACCCCATAGAGTCATGGCCTCCCAGGGCACAGGTGGTCTGCCCTCCCCAGGCTGGGGGTGCAGCCCTGTGAGTGCGCAGCCCAAAGCTGGTCCCCGCTGCTACTGGAGAAGGTTACAAGATGTTGTCAGAGGTAGAAACTCCTTCTACACCCCAGACTCGGGCACTGTGATGGTCCTGGGGACTCACTCAGGAGAAAGGAGTAACTGCTAGGCTTTCCAAGGAAAAAAGAAAGACTTCTCTCTGAGGAAGGAAGAAGATGTTCTCAGATTTGAAATGAACTAGATCGCTGGGGCCGAAAGGTAAACACAGGCATTTCATCACTCAGCCTCAGCCACTGCAGGTAAGACTCTCAGGAATAAGGTCACTAGAGTCTCGAGGAAGCTGATTGGGAGGAAGACATCAGCTGCCCAGCACACAGGGCGTCTCAGTCACTGTGCGGTCATTGGTCTGTGTGAGGTGCCTGCATCTGCCTCCTTCAAGATGACCACCAGGGGACATCAGGGTGACACTGGGGCAGGACAGGAGAGGGGTAGCTGATTTGCATGAAATACCTTCTCCTCCTCATGGGCCTGAGAGGCATGAAAAGTCCCCAAGGACACCATTCTCCAGCCTAGGACCTGTGGAAACTCTGTCCTTGAGTGTCCCCACCATGGGCTGGACAGTGTTGCTCCTTGGGCTCCTGGCTTACAGCTCAGGTCAGAGGAAGGGACTCTGTATTTTGGGGGTGGAGGGCAAATGAAAGCGGGATCACAGGTGCACCCTTTTTGCCTAATACCATCCCTGCATCTGTGTTGTTGGTGTTAGGTGTGGATTCTCAGACTGTGGTGACCCAGGAGCTGTCGGTGACACTGTCGGTGTATCCAGGAGGGACGGTCACACTAACCTGTGGTTCTAGCTCTGGGTCAGTCTCCAGTGGTAACTACCCCAGATGGTTCCAGCAGACCCCAGGCCAGGCTCCCCACACACTCATCCACCACACACACACCCAGCCCTCTGGGGCCCCAATCACTTCCCTGGATCCCTCTCTGGCAACAAAGCCATCCTCACCATCACAGGGGCCTGGCATGAGAACGAGGTTGATTATTACTGTGCTCTGTGTACAGGTACCAGTGTTGGTACTTACACAGGGATGTGATCCCACGGGAAAGTGCTCCCAAAACCTGCACATAATTCAGAAGGGCTGAACCATTAGGGAGAGAAGAAAGGAGAGAGGGTGCAAATGGTCCGTGCGGTGCGGGGATTGGCTCCATGGCCCTGGGTTCTGTCCGGTGCCTCTTCTCCACGCGCCTCCTCCCGTCTCCCAGGGTGTGCCATGCTCCCCGTGTGACCCCGTGAAGGCTGGGTGTTCTCTCTCCTTCTTTCTAGGGTGACGCTGGGGAGGAGGTGGACTCCAAAATATACTAACCAACAGTGAGTCTCAGATCCCTCTGCTCCCTGGAAGACTCTTCTGTGTAAAGGGCAGTAACAGGTTTTCTCTCATTGATTTGATGCTTAAACCACATACATGTGTCATTTCCCACTCAGGTGGAAGCCTCACCTTCGGGCTGGCTGGGAATGCAATTCCCCAGACTAGACCCACAGAGACAGAAGCCTGTGTTTGCTGCGAGGATTCTTCTAACACCCTCTCTGTGAGATTTTTGTGCATATTAAAGTTTGAAAAGTACCTCCTCTGCTATTTGTCTAAAATATTTCCTGAGAATTTCTGTTTAAAACTCAGTCAGATTAACATCTCAGGGCACAATCTCTTTCCCACAGCCATTCAAAAATCCAGGAACACTAATAAACCAATTTACAATATTAAACTACATTCATTATGACTTGATTTCAAAGTACAACCTGAATTTGGAAGGAATTTCTTTAACTCTATGTTAAGATGCGTTTTCCGGCCCACAGGGGTAGTTACACATGAGAACACATGTTATGTAGCACTGATTCCCAGAACCTCGGATACGTGGGCTGACCACCCCAGTGCGGGGACAGGTGAGAGGCTGCGGGCGTGTCACTGCATGGCTCGCTGAGGCTTCCAGCACTGAGCCCCAGGAGGGAAACATGTGATACTATGATTTAGCTGATTTTTTCCTCTCCCTAAATGTCTCACTTGGGAAATTTCAGGTTAAGTCAATACAAATTAAGTTTAAAGGAGAAAATGCATTATGTATACTTTGTTAAGAATATATATAATATATTTCTCTGTATCCTTGCTTTCTGTAATGTTTATGGCACAGTTAGATTCCTGGATTCGCTGCAAACACAGAAAAAATGTGCAGCCTTTCTCTGTAGCAACCTGTCACACAAACTACCTCTTTACTGGACTGCTTGCTTCTGGGCTAAGCTGCCTGCCTGCCCGCCCTGTGTTTCTGCCATCTGAGCCAGCCCTCAGGGAGGTTTCCTGAAATTCTGTGTCAGACAATAAGATTGAGGCTTTTCACATGCAATCAAACCAGCTCTATTTTGATCAGTCAGGGCAGTGCCTTTTGGGCCAAGAAATCTGCAAGGATTTGCATGAGGATGGACCACTGAGACACCAGGAATCAGAGGCTCCTGTTCAGATGAGCTGGATTCCCTGTGTCTCAGAGAGAGCACTTTCCACTTAAGAATGAAGACTGTCTGCATGGCTGAGCTGAAACACCGAAGTGGTCTCCCCAGAGCAGAGCGAAGCCGACCAGTGCAGAGTGGAGTAAACCTGGGCGGTACAAAGTGGGCAATGTAGAGGACCCGAGCAGAGCTATCTAGCCAGAGTGGCCTGGCCCAGGGCCACCTGGTCCCAGAGCTGTTCTGCACCCCTCTGTTCCCACAGCTCTGCTGCATCACAGTTAGGCAGCTCCACAGCAGCGCTGTTTCCATAGCCATGCTGTATTGCTGTTGTTGGTCCTGAATAAAGTTTCCCTCTTGACCACACCTGACGCTGGGGATCCTTGTTGGCATTAAAATGGCCCTCAGGAACATTGGGTGACAGGGAAGAGGAGAAGGGACTTCAAGAAAACCCAACCCTGTCCTACTAGCCCTGAGTTGTGCTGAATTTCTACAGTTAACATTCTGTTTAGGTGATCACTAGGGGGCGCTGTGGATCTTCTCAGAGCTGCAGGGCCTGAAACAACTGCAGTGATTCTAACTGCTGGGCCCTGCTCCATGCTCACTGGCCTGAGTTAGCAGTGACAGCAGGTGTTTCCTCTCGAGGGACAGACTCAGAGCTCACAACCACCCCAGCCTCCTCCTGACAGTGAGCTACAAATTGGGCAGAGGACCCAGAATGAGGGTGTTTGTGGGCTCATATTTGCATAATGCCCCACCAAACACACCCTTCACCCCAGAGGCCAGGGGAGGAGAAAGAGGGACACCTGAGAGACCAGCATCAGCCTGAGGCCAAAGGACTGTGGAAAGTCCTTGCTTTGACCTGGTCCCCTCCTCCCCTTCCTCACTCACCCTCCGGGAGGGAGCCTTTGGCGGGATCCCTGTGCTTTTTTTCCCCTTCATTCCTGACCTGCGTCTCTTTTCATGTAAAGGTAAACTTTTCAGGCTGTGGTAACTCTCCAGCTCTCACTGTGTCCCCAGGAAAGATGGTCACTGTCACCTGTGGCTCTGGCACAGGAGCTATCACCATTGGTCACTATTCGTAGATAGTCAAGCAGGGGTTTGGCCAGTTCCCCAGAACATTGATTTATGACCCAAGCAATAAACCCCCCTGAAGCCCTGCCTGGTTCTCAGACTCCCACTTCTGAGGTGAAGCTGCCCTGACCCTCCCAGAGCCCAGCCTGAAGGAGAGGAGGAGCTACTGCTCACCGCCCCACAGCGGAGCCCAGCGGGCAGAGAGACCCAGACCGGGAAGCAAGACCTAGCTCCCTGCTGTCACGAGCCTGGGGACAATATGGTTCCTTGACATGGGGATGACATGACCAGACTCCTGTGCTCTCACGGCAGCTTGATGTCCACCCTCCACAGAGAAATGGTGAGGGATGGGGTCTGCCTTATCTCTCATTCCTGTGAGAAAAGTAACAAGAATCACGGACGAGTTGGTAGGAACTTCTCCAGAAAGAGTAGAATTCAATGACCTTATGTTCCAAAAATAGCAGCGACGTCCATATGGAATGTAAGGTCTGAGGGGAAATGAGTTTCACCTAACTGAAAGGAAAAAAAAGAGAGAGAGAGAGAGAAAAGGAAAACACATTTTGTAGATTATAGATGCTGATTTTTGGATTTATTTAAAAGCAATTTGAGTATATTCTTAAATTTTATAATATATTTGAAAAGTACAATTTGGGAAGAAAGGTTAATTCTTCCCTAACAAAATGAGTGAAATTGTGTCACAGGATAAGCTGTGTTCAGTTCTAACCCAGGAGTTCTAACCTCAGGGAGGCAGGCGATCCACGGGGAGGAGAGCCGGGCCTCCAGGGGAGAACTGCACACGAGGAAAGAACCTGGTTCTGCACAGAAGGGACAGGCCTCCAAGGGACTGTCATTGCTCTGGACTTGAACCTGATCTGAGAGGAGTTCGTAGAAGGGACAGCACCTCAGTGCTGGGCCTGTGGGATAAATACAAACATTTGCATGTATGTGAATGTGTATATTTATCTGTACATGTTCATAAATATATGTATATGCAATATATGTGTGTATACATGCATACAAACATGCGTACATATACGTTAATGCAGTAAGTGAATTTTAAAGTATATACTTTTAACTGAATGAATGAATAAACAAATTGATTAACTATAATAATTACCAACAGAGCCATATTTTTCTAGTGGATTGAATTCTCTCTGACCTGCAAATTCTTTGCTATGCACTCTGTGCAGTACAGGACAAAAAGGAGTAGAGAAGTGACCTTGGAGGCTGGAACACTGGTGCAGGAAAGGCAGGAAGGGATGGAGGAGGGAGAGTCATCATGGACAGCACTGCTCCCAGGAAGGGGACAGAAGGAGGGGTGCAGCAGGAAGAGCTCAGACCACAGCGCAGGTCTGGGAGGACTCAGGCAGGCTGAGTGCCTGGAAGTCTCCTGCAGGTGGGGGGCCCTTAGAGGACACTGCTTCCAGCAGGAAAAGCTGGGCTCTAGCCCTCTTTGCCTGAAGCCACCATGAGGCTGTGGCACTGCAGGTGCCTCTGCTCCCCTGCAGGGTGCCTGGGAAGGAGGTCTGAGTGGTGCACTTCCAAGGCCACCACTAGGGATTATGATGCTGTGTCCCACCCACAGGACAGGGGCTGTGCCCTCCTCCTCCCATGGGCTCCTGCATCCACAGAGATACTGCCCTCCTAGACACCCGCTTGGAGGGCAGGCTGTGTAAGACACTGTCTTACCAGTTGATTCCTGTGGGAGACATCAAGGAGCCCTCAGGCCCTGGGGAAACCTCTGGAGCCCCCTCCCACCCTCCTCTGCTAGGGTCCCAGGGTCCTCCTGCTGCAGTGATCCAGGCTCTGGCCTGACCAGGTCCCATATCCAATATGCTCTCTGTTCCCCTCATGTGACCTCATCCCCAGCAGTCCTCAGGCTCTCTTGGGTCAGGAGTCATGTGTGCCTGAATCCATGGTGGTCACACCAGGTCTGTGCCTGCATCATTCCCTGTAAGGATGACTCTTGTGCCCTGTACCAATGACTGTAATATGTTGGAAACACAGGCGCCAAGCAGACAGGTGAAAACTAGGCTTTGGATCAGCTTGAAAGAGGAGCAGTTTGGCTGGGACCAGCAGAGGGCGCTATGAAACCTCTCTGCAAAAAAGGAGCTCCTGGATAGGCAGCCCTGCATGGAGAGGATCTCTCTGTGCTGGACACTTGGATTGATTCCTGTGAGGACAGAGTGGGACCTGTCCTCTCTGGACCAGGATCAGCTCCCTGCACATGGCCCTCCATGTGGTCCCAGAACTACTTGCTCCCAGCCTTACGTTGGGGGAAACAAATGTGTCAGGCTGGCTTCTCTCAGTAAGGGCTCCAGGCCCTGTGGGTGAACCTGGGGAAAAGGCTGGGGATGGGGACTCATTTGCATGAGCAGCCCCTCCTCCAAGGAGCCAGCTGGGAGGGGATAAGAGAGGCCTGGGCAGCCCAGCCCCAGCTGTGTGGACTGAGGAGCAGCCTGCTCACCATGGCCTGGGCCCCCGTGCTCCTGGTGCTGCTCTGTCACTGCACAGGTAGGGACGGGCCCCAGAGACCCTCAGCACCTGCACTCTGACCTTCTGTTCACTTCACATGTCTGTGTTTCTGCAGGTTCCCTCTCCCAGCCTGTGCTGACTCAGCCACCCTCTGTGTCTGCATCACCTGGAGCCACAGCCACACTCACCTGCACCTTCAGCAGTGGTTCTGTTGTTGGCGGCTACTATATATACTGGCTCCAGCAGAAGCCAGGAAGCCCTCCCCGGTATCTCCTGGAGTATAAATCAGACTCAGACAAGCACCAGGGCTCCGGGGTCCCCAGCCGCTTCTCTGGATCCAAAGACACCTCGGCCAATGCAGGGCTCCTGACCATCTCTGGGCTGCAGGCTGAGGACGAGGCCGACTATCACTGTGCTGCATGGCATGGAAACAGCAACACTTACACGGTGCTCCAGAGTCACGGGGAAGTGAGACAGAAACCCTCACTGTGCTCTTCCTGCCTGTGGCTGTCACTGCTTATGTGCCTGGGGCCAAGACTAACTCAGGGGGGCACTTGTCACTTCTTCAGTTGTCACCTCTTTTCCTTAGACACATGGATGTGCAATATTTTTCTTACTGTCCATAGTTAAAAATTTTGCTTGTCCATTGTTAACATCTTTTCAGCCTGCTCATGTCCACACAGCCCTAAATTAGGTCTCAGGGCGGCACAACCCCCCGGGGCAGGATAGACAAGGAAAGAGGGGGTTGAACCCACCTGTGCCCAGCAGGGTCTAGGCCTGGATCAGAGGCCTGGGTGGGCTGAGGGCTTCTGGTGGGTCAGGGGGCCCAGCATGCCCCAGGCCCTCTGACCAGGAAACTGCCCCAGGAGTGAGTTCAGTTCCGTCGGCCTGTGGCCATTGTGGCCTGTTTCTGGGACATGTTCTCTCCTCCTGGGGTTCAGGGGAAGCAGGTATCCTTACATGCAGACATGCAGAGCCAACAGAATCCTCTCTGCGTTGAAATAAAATTTGTGTGACGTTTCCGTGTACACCGAGCAAAACCCTCCATCATGTTCTGACCAAGTGGCTCCGTTGGTTGGAGCGTCATCCTGTGCACCGGAAAGCTTGCAGGTCTGATTCCGGGTCAGGGCACGTACTGGGTTGCAGGTCTGATTGTACGGGAGAAAACACATCCAATGTTTCTTCTTCACATCAATGTCTCCCCCTCTCTCTCATGCTTCTTCCTCTGTCTCAAATCTATAAACACACTCAGGTGAGGATATAAAAAAAAGGGTTCCACCATCACTAATGCAGGATCTGTAACCTCGACCTTTCTCTTCATCCCACTGTGAGAAGGGTCATGCCAAGAAGTCCATGAGGCTGGAGACATGCAGAGTTTGGGGATGCTCAGTTGGATAAGACACATCTGATAAAACATCTGAATGAGGACCAGAGAAGGGGGGCGAGTTACGTCACACAGCAGTGGGTAGGGAAACCAACTCTTCCTGTCTGGGACACTCTTTCCCCGCCCTGGCGTCTGTCCCTCTTCACCCTTCTGTCTGCACAGGTGAGCAGCTGAGCGGTTCCTGGACATGCCCCTAAGGAGCAGATCCTTCTTTCTCTTTCCTGTCCCCAGGACAGGTTTGGCTGCTTGTGTGGCTTCAGATCCTACTTGTGTGAAACAACTCTCTGTAGTGGCTAAAATGTCCCTCTCAGGGTGGCCTGACCTGAACCCATCAGGAATGCCCTCTGGGCCTCCTCCAGGGATCTCACTCTCTAGAATCTCCAGGTGCCATGGACAGAGATCGGAGTCCCAGCCCTGTGTCTCCCCTGAGCTGCTGCTGACTCTCCTCCATCACCACTCCTTCCACAAAGTCTCACCCGCATCATTTATTACAGACACTGCCTCTCGGGGGCGAGGTGCTGAGCCAGCAGTGAGACCCCACATCTATTCTGCTGCCCCTGACAGCAACCCCAGCTGCTACTCACAAGGTACAGGAGACCATGGAAGGGCTGTGGATCTGCTGAGCCCACTGCAGTAAATGTCCCCAATAAAGCCTGACGGAGGGACACCATAGGACATTGGGATGTTTGCATTTGCTGGTGGTACCAAAGGAGGATGATCGCTCCTCCTGATTCTGAGTTCGGGAAGCTTGGACCAGCTGAGACTTCTGTGATTGGGAGACACCCTGCTTGTCTCAGAGACACTGTGTTGGCAGCAATTCACACGGATCGTGTGCTGATCAGCTCATGTCCAGTATCACAGGATTCCCACCCCCTTAGTAATGCTGGGAGAAGCGAAATCAGATGCAATGACTGCCCCTACCAGGCCCCAGGGCAGGGAACCCACAGGGGGTCCAGGCCCACAGGCAGAAAGGACCTGAAACAGTCAGTCGTCTGCATCCTGCCAATAAACATGGTTGGTTGGGATCAGACCCCAACCTTGCAGACTCTGAGCTGGAACTGAGGCAGAAGACGACAGCACAGGGAGCTCTCTGATTCTGTGCTGCTGTTGCTGGCCAGCATCTAGTGTCCTGGCTGCCAGCCAACGCCTTTGAGCACTTAGGCAGGATGGATAGTAGACCGAGGCGAGGAGGAGGAGGAGGGAGACACGTCTCACCCACTCACTCAGCCGTCCTGAGCCTGGTCCGGTGGTACTGCAGCTGTTCCAATGTCACAAGAAACACCACGCTATCTCTGGAGGACAAGAGCCCTTACAGTTCTATGTATGGTTTCCACTGTCTGGGAAAGAAAGCCTTTGAAATTGGGCTTTCATCCCATGGCCTGAAAGGCGGGAGACAGTCCCCAGTGCCCAAAGAAGAAGCCCATGAGACAACTCTGGGTGCCTCTGGTCACTATCTGTTTCACCAGGGAGTCCCCAGTGTTCACAGAAAGAGCCCATAGACCACTATGGGTAACTGCCCCAGCTTTAGCTGCCTCCTGTCAGGTAGCTCTTTTAAAACCAGATGAACAAATGGAGTCTGGAACAACATAAAGATTCGGACTAACAGGCCCCCACACATCCCTACGTTTGGGTAGTCATGTTCCCCAGGAGAGTCTGCACCACCTTTATCTGTCAGTCAATATGTACCTTCTTTGTGCGTCCTTAGAACAAAGGCCTCCCTCTCTTAGCACTCTGGCCTCTCTGGCCACCTGGCCTCAGGCCACTAGGGCTCTGGCCACCCAGGGCTTCCTAGCCAGGCCTTCACCATCCTTACTTTTGCCACCCTGCTTTGCCCTGAACCTATGCCTTTCATTCCCATCCCCAACTTAGCTAGACCCGTTTTCTTCCATGGGAACAGATCACTAATCAACCCTGATTGCATGCTAATAGAATTGCTGACCTATAATTCTTTACATGCATCGGCAAGAAGTACCAGGTCTTTCCTCTCAAAAAAAAAAAAAACAAAAAAAACAAAAAAAAACCCCACAGCCCCAGCTTCCCAGGAGATCTTGAGACCGAGTCTCCCAGCTGAGCTGAGAAGGTCTGGGGCACAGAGACTGTGAGACACTCCGTGTCTGGCCAGTGCGAAGTTAGGGCATTGCTGTCCCACAGCAGACACACCTCACACCCCTTTAGGCCTGGCCTGGCCTTGACCTCCTCTTCCTCCCACCCCAGGCCCAACTCTCTGTCCAGCCACTGGCTGAATTCTCCTCTGCCTCTGAGACTCTGAATTGACTTTCCCCGGGCACACTGCTTTCAGTTGTGTACAGGGCTGGGTCCTGCTGTCCTTCAGCTCACAACACAAATGCCACCAAGCAGGCCTTGGGGATGCCACCTGGGGTCCTGGGGTCCCTGCAGCACTTGCTTTGCTTCACTAGAGTTCATGCTCTTCTCTCCTACATAGTCTTGCTTTCCTGTCACTTCCCACCCGCCCCTCCAGGCCGTGAGCTTCTGGAAACAGAGCACCCTGGGTGCCCTGGAGGCACACCCCCAGTCCCAACAGGGCCTCCTTCAGGGTGAATTCTTTAGGCAAAGTAGCTGGATCAAGAATGAGAGTCTCGAAGCCCGTCCTGCCTCTGAGCTTCTCACTTTGTGAACATGGGGGCTCATAATAAATGTTTATTTTGGTTGGAGGGAGGGGGCTGCCCAGAATATCCCCTGCAAGTCCCTTCCATGCTCCCATTCTTCTTTAGAGCATTCAGGGCAGAGCCTGCCCCTGGTGGTCAGCCCCAGCACTGCAGCCCCAGGCAGGAAACCACAAACCAAACACACAACCAGTTCATGGATTTCACCCTGCAGACCCTGACTGTTTGCTTTAGCGTTGAAATGCGACCACTGCTGAAAGCTTGCTGAGCTCCCACAGTTGCCCCACTGAGTCAGTGACGTGTGCTGGTGCAGGATTCTGTGCTTCAGAAGGTCCATGGGGGATTTTTATCCATATCGAGGTTTGAGAATTATCTATACTTCCATGATTATGACGTTATTCCTGAGAGTTTCTGTTACATATTCAATCGCCTTAACATTCCGGGACAGTCTCTCCCAAACTGCCATTCACAAATCCAGGAAAACTCAGAAAATGGTTTACAATCTCACGTCATTACTGAAAACTGATTTGACTTCCAACTGCAGCCAGAAGTTGGAAAAAATTCACACAAACATGAGTTTTCTGAGGATACATTTTGGACCTCGCAGGAATATTTAGGATTCTCAACAGCCTTCTAGAGGATTTTGATTTGCTACACATTTGGAAAGTAGTTCAGTCCTCTGTTGTCCCGATTTCTAAATTACAAGGAAGAATATTAGTACTTCTTGATGATTAATATTGAAAATACTTAGGATACTAAAAAAGATGTTGAGAGAACTTTCAACTTATTTAAATGTAGTCAGTATAAACGATGGTTAAAAAGACAATTCAACAATAAAGATCTGGTCAGATTTTTGTGTTTCCAAAGATACCATTTACTTTCTAATCTTGATTTCCCTTCTGTAATGATGCCATTTTACACATTTCAACCCTGATAGTCTCAGTCATGGTTTATGAGGTAAGAGTACTTGGAAAACCATAAATATAATACATATATGTTAATATGTATGTACAGTAGTAAAAAAATCAGTAAAAGTATTTTTGTGTATTTTTCAGCTTCACTGTGACACTTAAGATTCTATATGACTCCAAATATACCTTCCTCCTCCATCCCTGGTGCTGCTTGTTAAAACCCTTCTTCCTTCCCCCTGGTTTGAGAGAGAAACAGCATGTGGTTTTTCAAGAAATAAATCCATACCTGAGTGCTTCTTGACCTGTGCCCTCTGGCTAGTTGTTTGGGAAGGAACTCAGCAGAGCCCATGCCCACAGCTACAGCCACTCTGGTCGCGTCTGACCCGATTCTCCGTTTCCCTTGCTGACACCTGCACGCAGTGACACGTCTCTGTCTGTATCCTCAGTCCTGTGTCCTCTTCCGATTTGTGCCACCAATTCCACTCAAAGCCAGCAGACATTTCCAATATAGTAATGAAACAAGGTGCAGCCAAGAGCGGGGCCCCAAATAGGGATTTGGAATGGGGTCCAGAACACAAGGTGTCCTAAAAATATTAGAAAGATATATAAAATGTCCTCATCCCTTCCCCCTACAGGTGTAAGTGGGGGAAGAGATACATGGAACTGGAACATGCAGAGCTGTTTTGCATAGCAACAGCTTTGGAGGTAACCTCTGGCATGCTCATGTAACATAGCTATATCCTTTAACTGGTTGCATAGATATGTTAAATAGCTGTGGCCGTGCTTTGATCCAGGGGGATGGGAGTGACTTCCACCCAAGATGTAACAGGGAGACAACTCCCCCTGGTTACAGAGCCCATGTGATAGCTTGGAGAAGATTGGCTCCACGCCATGGGGCCACACCTGCCCAGACTCCTGATGGCAGCCCAGTGAAGCTGGAAGGTTATGGGAGTGGGGCAAGTGTAGCCGATTGTGGGAGGAGTCGGAAATGGGGCTGCAGAGGAGGATTGGTGCGAGGATTTAAACTGAGATGCGGCAGCCACTGAGGGGAGACCCAGGCATTTCTGGCGGAGTGGGGACCCCCAGAGCCATGTGAGGGAGTGAACCACGCGGCTTTGGCAGAGTGGAGACTCTCCCCTGCAGCTTTGGTGGAGAAAGGACCATGCAGCTGCCAGGAGCCTGAATCTCCTTCTGCTCCTGAGATACGGTACCCCAAATTAGGGCAGAGGGAAAAGGAAGGACTGTGTGCATCTGTGGGTATCCTAAAGGACTTTGATATTTTAAGGAAGACATTAAGTCAGTACTGTAAATCTGTATAGCCTTAAAGAAACATTTCGTTTCCTTTCCACAAATCTCTGGCACTGAGAGACGTCTTTCCTTTGGCGGCAGCAAAATGAAACTAGTGGGGATTCCTTTCGGTAAAAGTGTATGTATCCCTCTTGGTCCCTTGTTCGGTACCAGTAACATTCCTGCCTGTGAACTAGAAGGACCTTGAAGTTATGTTTTGTTAGTTTAGGTATTTGAATTACCTAGTAAGAAACATATTTCATTTATAAAACAGAGATGGCCTGTCCTGGAAACAGAGAATTCAGAAGGGCCTCGCCCATCAAATGCCATCTGTGTGCTGGCGCATGGAGGGTGGAAGGGGCGATGGACAGGGTCCAAACAGGCTGGTTGCAGCTCCGTGGGAGGAGCTTTCTCAGGAGCGGTTGCCCGTTGTGCATGTGTTGGCTCAGCCTCAGGCTCCCAGGTTAAAGCATATAAAGAGGACGACTGTACCACATTTTTAGGTTCCTCCCAGATTTTAATAGTAGAGTGGCTATTTGGAGTGTGCTACTTAAATGTATATGTATGGAAATACTTTACTTGAATCTATTAATAAATCTGCCTACTTAGCACCTGTGTTCCAAAATCACTTCCTTTCTGAGCTCCATGTGCAGTGTCCCTGAGCCATGAAGTGGGCTGTCATGGGTTGTAACTTATTTTCCAGGTTTGGGAATTCTAATCATAAGAAACAAAAACTGTCTCCATAATTCACAGGGTAAATCACGGACATTTCTAATATACTACATGGGTTTCAAATGTATATTTAAAACTCGATCGATGTTTTTAATGCCCTGAGAATTTCTATCAAGCAGAAAAACCCCTTAATTTATCTAATTCACATGTATAAACTTTTGTTAATAAAGGATACACTGCTATAATCCAGAAAAAAGAATTAGTTGCCCAACCGTGGAATAGAGCATCTGAGTGTGAAACAGTGAATTCAATATCATTAGGCAGTTTGACGCATAGGTCGGATTTCCTCCTTCTCTGAACCTACTCGTTACAGACATGCAGAAGCTATCCACGGTACGTGAAAAACCTTTGTCACTAGGGGATTAGACACAGTGGTTCCCTTCCTGGGCCCCTAGTGACAGTCACTCACTGTAGGGGATTTAGAAGGAGGATGGACCAAACGACAGAAACGGTCCGGTCCCCGTTGCTCACGGTCTTACCTTTTCCAGCTGGGAGTCCACGCCTTTTGGCATCCTGTACCCGTTTCTCCACCTCCACTCCAGCCTCTGGCAAACACCAATCCATCCTGTGTGTCTTCGAGCTTTTCATTTGTTTGTTTGTTGGTTTGTTTTGGTTTGGTTCGTTATGGTTGTGGATTCATTTTTTGTTTTGTGTTTTCGGTTTTGTTTAACTTCCACCTGCAGGTGTGATGTTTGTCTGGTATTTGTCACCCTGTGTCAGACTTACTTTACTTGGCTTATCATCCTGAAGGTCTGTGTATGTTTAGAATGAATAATATTCATATATTCATCCATTGATGAACATTTAGGTTGTTTCTATTACTTGACTGTTTTAAATAATACTGCCGTGGACATGGGGGTGCCCTTAACTTTTTGACATAGTTAATACCCAGAAGCGGATGATCTGCATCATAGTTAGGTGCATTTTTAGAAACCTGATCATGAGTGTCTCATGAGAAAGAACAACTTGTTGTGCAGGAACGAGCTGGGGTCCCAGCAGTTTGGGCCATGGGGAGGTGTGTGCCCTATGACCAGCAGGAGGCGCTGCAGGGCAGTCCTGAGTTACCCTCACAGCTGCTCACTGAGGAGCATTCACTCAGTGGAGCTTGGGCCTCAGAGTGTGGCTTGTGCTTCAGATTGGGGACTCAGCAGGTGTTCTTAGTCTGACCTTGTAGAGCTCCCTGAGCAAGGACCTTTGTGTGGTCTGAGCAGGTGCTTCCCCCCAGGGTTCTCCCAAGGGATGAAACCAGACTCCATCCCCCTTTGTCTGGGGTGCGAGCTGAGCTCCAGCACCAGGGCTTAGGGAGGGGCTGGGCAGCCCCTGGGTGGACACACATTTGCATGGACAGCCCCTCCCCTGGCTGAGGGTGGGGAGAAAAGGAGGCCTGGGCAGCCCAGCCCCACTGTGTGCTCAGGGGCTGTGTGCACCATGGCCTGGACCCCTCTCCTCCTCGTGCTCCTCTCTCACTGCACAGGTAGGGATGGACCGGGGATAGCTGGGAATCCCCCAATATTACTCCCCTCTTGCTCAGAATCTTGATAAACTTTACCCCAGTGTCTGTCCATCACCCATGAGTGTCTGTGTGTCTGCAGGTTCCCTCTCGCAGCCTGTGGTGACTCAGCCGTCCTCCATCTCTGCGTCTCCTGGAGCCACAGCCAGACTCACCTGCACCCTCAGCAGTGGCTTCAGTGTTGGCAGCTATACGATATCTTGGTACCAGCAGAAGCCAGGGAGCCCTCCCCGGTATCTGCTGTACTACTACACAGACTCAAACAAGCACCAGGGCTCCGGGATCCCCAGCCGCTTCTCTGGATCCAAAGACACCTCGGCCAATGCAGGGCTCCTGACCATCTCTGGGCTGCAGCCTGAGGACGAGGCCGACTATTACTGTGTGATTGGGTACAGTGGTACTCCTCACAGTGACACACACAGATGGGGAAGTGGGACAAAAACCTCAGCCTAACAGTTTTCTTTGAAGACAATTGAACATTTTAAAGTAATTTCTCTGTATGTAAACCACACTCGGGTGACCTTCTGGTTTATAATGGATCTACTCCCTATTTTCCACCCCATGTCTAGAGTCTCAGGGACACAGAGGCCAAACTGAACACACAGTGGTCACGGTGACACTGCAGAGCTGCCTGGTGTCACTGTGGGAACCGGGGCCTGGGCAGCTGCCCTCGGCCTCTTGAAATGAGACAATGAAGCCTTTTCTCTCTTTAGTCTTTGCTATGATCCGGGGACATTCAGGCAGGTGATAGTCTCCACAGAACAAACTCTGCAGGGCCAGGGTTCTGAGCAGGGACCCACCTGTTCCTTTGAGGCCCAGCTGCTCAGAGACCATATTGCACAGTGTCCCAGGGACAAGGGACTAAGCTGTGAAATGCTGTGTGAGAACTCAGGATACAGCTGTCGTGGACACCTTAGCTGGTTTCTGAGCCTTTGGTTGTAAAGTCAGGGGAAAGAGAGTCTGTTAAAGAAAAATTAGAGGCCTGGCCAAACCCTTCTTTAAGAGACTTGAGTCAGTGTGGAGATGGCCCATAGTTGCTAGAAAAATATTGAGCCTGTCCAAGGAAAACTCGGTGAGATGGGTCCGTGGATGAATGTTCCTATAGCTGACACCACTCAGGAGCACAGGGATTCCTGCCAGTGTGGTCCCTGAGCAGCTTCCTTGAGCCCACTGGCACTGACTGGGCTCCCCTCCCCTCTCACACCCCACTGGAGCTTCCCCAGATCCAGGGTGCGGGGTGGGATACGGGATATCAGGAGCAAGAATTTCCCAATATTTGCCTTTTTCACTTACCCTTTTTCACTTACCCTCAGATCTGAGCCCAGATCTGAGGCTTCCTTTTCCTGCACAAGGAACAACAGATGCATTGGGGGTCACCATGGAAATGGTGCCCAGGCTCCCAGACAGAGTCCCTGCCTTATGAACTAGGATAGAGGTTCTAGCTCACAATCCTCAGGGGTTCAGCCCTGTTCTCTGCCTTCCGGTGTTTGCACATGGCCTCCTGGCCCAGCTCTGGGCTAAGGCTTGATGAGGAGGTGTATGCTCACGTACCTCAGGACAATGTCCCACCACCAAAGAGCTGCCATTTCACAGAGAAGAGAGGTAAAACCTGCTGTGCACTCTGCATCCTGTCTCATCAGGGCTCTGTCCCTGACTGTCCTGCCCCAGCTGGGGTTTTGGCTTTTGTTGTCATGAGTACTGTGAAACCAGGAGGCCTCAGGTTCTCTCCTTCATCTAGTGTTGGTGCTCAGTGAAATGTCTCCTTCCTTACTGGTACCCAATGCAAACAGAATCACTGAGGCTACCCAACTACTCAGACACACCTGGGCAGGGAGTGTCTCAGTCCAAAGGCCTTGGCCGGTTCCACCACAGCCTGGACTCACTCTTTACCTTTTCAGTCAATGAACCAAGCCTTCACTTTAGGGGACAGGGGAGTATTATTAAGGGAAGGGGACATTTACTACTAGTATCTGGGCACAGGTGGTTCTCATTCAACTTTCTGCTATCTTCTAAATGTCCTCCCATGGCCCTTGGGCAGATGCTTCTGGCTTTGCCATCCACAGTGTCTAGGACTTTGTTTAATAAAAATCATACAATGATATCGAGGGCAAGTCACCATAACATATTTTCTCATCTTACTACTCAGAGTACGCCAGCCTAAAAGGAAATGTCATTCATGATCACAGCTGATCGTTGCACAAATGATTCAGCACATGAACACAAAGAATCTGTGTTATATCAGCAAAACCCACTTTGTCTCCCTGGTTAGATTCGGGCTGAGACGAGGGTATGTGTGCACTCTCTGGGGGATGTTGGACCTAGAATTTGGCGGACAGCAGCTGTGAAGAGGCCAGCATGTTCTTTCAGAGAGAAAAGCTCCCCCAGGACCTACAGGGCAACTGTTCCGTCTCCTTCTTGCATTGAGGGGCTCCTGGGGCCCCCCCAGCGTGTCTCCATCCAGTCTAACCACCCCTCCCCACTCCACAGGAGTCGATGGGCCCCTATTTCCCGCATGGATCTGCCTCATGGACACCGACTGACCCGTGGTGTCTGGAAAATGCCTGAAGACATCTGTGTGGGTGACAAATTTCAGGGATCCTTACTGCTAATGTGGCTTCCAATGGACTCATGATGAAATGTGTTCTAATTTCATTAGCCCATTTTTCTGTTATCATATCAGTTGTTTTCTTATTATTATTTTATTTTCTATACATTCTAGTGACTTAGGGAAACTGACATTGTGTTTTCAGCTTTGTCATTTTTCTTTTATTTTGTGTTAATACTCCTAATCTACATTTTTAGTGATAATCTACACTGTCAGAGCTATAGTTTTATAATCATGAAATATTTCAGTAGGAATATTTAATGTTAACTGAGTTGGGACTCTCCTAAAACACAAAAGTAAAGAAAAAAGTCATACACATTTAAATAAACTCAAAACTTAATAACAGTTTCAAGCTGAATAGCAAACTTTATTTTTATTTCAAGTATGCTAAACACCAGTTGTGTAATTCCTCATTACAAGTACTGGAGATATTTTAATTATGTTTTTATCTTCACCCAAGGACATTGTTCAGGGTTTTGAGAAAGAGGAAGGAAGAGAGAGAAACATCAATGGGAAAGAGAAACATTGACTGGTTGCCTCCTGTTGGCACCCGGAAGGGGAATGGAACCCAAAACCTTTCCATCACTGGACAATGTTCCAACCAACTGAGCCACACCAGACAGGACCTGTCACCTGGGACACTTCACCTTCCTGATCATTTTTCTTCCATCACAAACCCCTTGTCCCCTGTTCCCACTCCTTGTCTCCACGGCAGCAGGTGGGGAAAGTCAGTCTTAAAATGTTCTGTGATGTCAACCTCAACTTGTTTCATCAGAGTGTTGGGATTTTTATATTTCTGATCAGGAGACAAGTGTCTTCTAGTTTTGTGAGATCTGATGCTGCCAGGTGTCTCATAATTTCATGGTGACACTCAGACCTTTGCTCCTCAAACCTGCAGGTACACTGTAGAGACCCCATAGAGTCATGGCCTCCCAGGGCACAGGTGGTCTGCCCTCCCCAGGCTGGGGGTGCAGCCCTGTGAGTGCGCAGCTCAAGGCCTGGTCCCCGCTGCTACTGGAGAAGGTTACAAGATGTTGTCAGAGGTAGAAACTCCTTCTACACCCCATACACGGGCACCGTGATGGTCCTGGGGACTCACTCAGGAGAAAGGAGTAACTGCTAGGCTTTCCAAGGAAAAGAGAAAGAGTTCTCTCTGAGGAAGGAAGATGTTCTCAGGATCGGGGTTAGATTTGAAATGAACTAGATCGCTGGGGCTGAAAGGTAAACACATGCATTTCATCACTCAGCCTCAGCCACTGCAGGTAAGACTCTCAGAAATAAGGTCACGAGAGTCATGAGGAAGCTGATTGGGAGGAAGACATCAGCTGCCCAGCACACAGGGCGTCTCAGTCACTGTGTGGTCATTGGTCTGTGTGAGGTGCCTGCATCTGCCTCCTTCAAGATGACCACCAGGGGACATCAGGGTGACACTGGGGCAGGACAGGAGAGGGGAACCTGTTTTGCATGAAGTACTTCCTCCTCCTAATGGGCCCAGGAGACATGAAAAGGCCCCAAGGATACCTCCCTCCAGCCCAGGAGCCTGAGGAGGCCGTGTCCTGTGAGTGTCCCCACATGGCCTGGACGGTGCTCCTGCTCGGGCTCCTCACTTACAGCTCAGCTCAGAGGCAGGGACTCTGCACTTTAGGGGCTGGCCAATACAAGCACCATCTCAGAGTGACCCTCTTTCCCTTACCAATCTGTCTGTCTGCTGTTGTTGGCTTTAGGTGTGGATCTCAGACTGTGGTGACCAAGGAGCCATCATTGTTCGTGTCCCCAGGAGGGACAGTCACACTCACCTGTGGCCTTAGTTCTGGGTATCTCTCTAGGTTTAACAACTCCAGCTGGTACCAGCAGACCCCAGGATAGGTTCCCTGCACGCTCATCTACAACACAAACAGCTGGTCCTCTGGGGTCCCTGATTGCTTCACTGAATCATTCCTCTCTGGGAACAAAGCCCCCATCACCATCACGAGGGCCCAGCCTGAGGATGAGGCCAACTATTACTGTGCAGTGTATGTGAATAGTAATATTGATGTTTACACAGTGATGTGAACCCATGGAGACGTGCATGTAAAACCTCCTCATAATTCAGAAGGGCTGAACCATTAGAGGGAGAAGAAAGGAGAGAGGGTGGAAATGGTCCACACGGTATGGGGATTGGCTCCATGGCCCTGGGTTCTATCTGGTGCCCCATCTCCATGCACCTGCTCCTATCTTCCAGGGTATGTCCTGCTCTCCATCTGACCCCGTGAAGGCTGGGTTTTCTCTCCCCTTCTTTCTGGGTGATCACCATTACGCAGGGTGACACTGGGGAGGACCTGGACTCCAAAATATATTAACCATCAGCAAGTCTCAGATCCCTCTGCTCCCTGGAAGACTCTTCTGTTTAAAGGGCAGGAACAAGTTTTCTCTTATTGGTTTGACCATCAAACCACACACACATGTCGTTTCCCACTGAAGTGGAAGCCTTACCACTGGGCTGGCTGGGAATGCAGTTCCCCAGACTAGACCCACAGAGACCAAAACTTGAGTGTGTGCAAAAATTGCCGTTCTAACAAGCCATAGACATATCACTGCATGACTTCCCTTCAGGCTTCTAGCACTGGGTCGTGAGGGGGGAAACAGGTGATGTTATGATTTACCTCATTTGCCTCATCTCCCTAAATATCTGATTAGGAAAATTTCAGGTTGAATCAATACAAAATAAAGTAAAAAAGAAAACATTACCTGCACAATGTTAGCAATATATATATATAATATAGTTGTCTCTGCTTGTTTTCTATAATGTTTGTATCACAGTTGGATTCCTGGATTGGCTGTGAACACAGAAAGATGTGCAGCCTTTCTTGTCAGCATCCTCTGACACAAACTACCTCCTTACAGAACTGCCTGCCCCTGAGCCAACCTTCCTGCCTGCCCTGTGTCTGTGCCATGTGATCCAGCCCTTAGAAAGGTTTCCTGGAATTCAAATCAGACAATAGGATTGAAGCTTTCCACACCCAATCACAGCAGCTCTATTCTGACCAGTCAGGAGAGTGCCTTTTGGGCAAAAACCAAAAACAAACAAACAAAAGCACCTGTAAGGATTTGGCACCCTATTTGCATGAGGATGGAATAGTCGGAGTCGGGGGAGATCGGCTCCCGTTCAGATGAGCTGGATTCCCTGTAGTGCAGAGAGTGCGCTGACACTGAAGAATGGAGACCGCGTGGCTGAGCTGAAACACCGAAGTGGTCTCCCCAGAGCAGAGTGAAGCCGACCAATGCAGAGTGGAGTAACCAAGGCGGCACAAGGCAGGGAACATAGGAAAACCCAGCAGAGCTCTCTAGCCAAAGTGACCTGGTGCAGGGCCACCTGGTGGCAGAGCTGTTCTGCACCCCTCTGTTCCCACAGCTCTGCTGCATCACAGCCGGGCTATTTCCGTAGCAATGCTGCATCACTCTTGTTGGTACTGAATAAAGCTTCCCCCTTGAGCACGCCACAAAGTGGGATCCTTGTTGGCAGTGAATTGGCCATCAGGAACACGGCTTGACAGGAAAGAAAGAAGGAAGGGAGGATGTGAGGAAGGGAGGAAGGAAGAGGGGGAGGGACTTCAAGAAAACCCAACCCTGTCCCACTAGTTTTGTGTTCTGTTTAACTCCTACCATTAACATTCTCTTTGAAGGTCACCAGGGGGCGCTGTAGATTTTCTCAGAGTTGCAAGGCCTGAAATAACTGCAGTGATTCTAATTGAGGGACCCTGGCCCTTGCTCACTGGCAGCCAGATGTGGCAGCAGATGCTCCCTCTCAAAGGTCAGACTCAGAGTTCACAACCACACCACCCGTCTCCCGACAATGAACCTACAAACCAGGCATAGGACCCAGAATTGGGGGTGAACCTCTGGAGCCTCATCCACCCTCCTCTTCCAGGGTCCTCCTGCTGCAGTGATCCAGGCTCTGGCCTGGCCCCATCCCATATCCACTCTGCTCTTTCTTCCCCTCATGTGTGATCTCACTTGCCAGGAGTCCTCAGGCTCTCCTGGGTCAGGAGTCATGTGTGCCCAAATTCATGAGGGTCACACCAGGACTGTGCCTGCATCATCTCTGTAAGGATGACTCTTGTTCCCTGTACCAGTGACTCTTAAGTGTTGAAAATACAGGTGCCAAGGAGACAGGTGAATGTTAGATGTTGGATGAGCTTGAAAGAGGAGTGGTTTACCTGGGGATCAGCAGAGGGTACCACATGACCATATCTGCAAAACAGGAGATCCTGGCGAGGCAGCCCTCCAGGGACAGGAGCCCTGAACTCTGGGAACATTGATTCCTGTGAGCACAAGGGAGGGTGTGACCTCTCTGGACCTGGCTCAGTTGTCCACATGTAGCCCTCCGTATGGTTCCAACCACTACTTCCTTCCCAGCCTTCCTGAGGGGGAAGCCAATGTGTCAGGCTGGCCTCCCCCAGCAAGTGCTCCGCAACCTGTGGGTGATCCTGGGGAAAAGGCTGGGGATGGGGACTCATTTGCATGAGCAGCCCCTCCTCCATGGAGCCAGCTGGGAGGGGATAAGAGAGGCCTGGGCAGCCCAGCCCCAGCTGTGTGGACTGAGGAGCAGCCTGCTCATCATGGCCTGGACCCCCATGCTCCTGGTGCTGCTCTGTCACTGCACAGGTAGGGACAGGCCCCAGAGACCCTCAGCACCTGCACCCTGACCCTTCTGTTCACTCCATGTGTCTGTGTGTCTGCAGGTTCCCTCTCCCAGCCCGTGCTGACTCAGCCGCCCTCGCTCTCTGCATCTCCTGGAGCTACAGCCAGACTCACCTGCACCTTCAGCAGTGGTTCTGTTGTTGGTGGCTACTACATAGACTGGTACCAGCAGAATCCAGGGAGCCCTCCCCGTTTTCTCCTGTGGTATTACTCAGACTCAAGCAAGGGTCAGGGCTCCGGGGTCCCCAGCCGCTTCTCTGGATCCAAAGACACCTCGGCCAATGCAGGGCTCCTGACCATCTCTGGGCTGCAGGCTGAGGACGAGGCCGACTATCACTGTGCTGCATGGCACGGAAACAGCAACACTTACACGGTGCTCCAGAGTCACGGGGAAGTGAGACAGAAACCCTCACTGTGCTCTTCCTGCCTGTGGCTGTCACTGCTTATGTGCCTGGGGCCAAGACTAACTCAGGGGGGCACTTGTCACTTCTTCAGTTGTCACCTCTTTTCCTTAGACACATGGATGTGCAATATTCTTCTTACTGTCCATAGTTAAAAATTCTGCTTGTCCATTGTTAACATCTTTTCAGCCTGCTCATGTCCACACAGCCCTAAATTAGGTCTCAGGGCTGTGCAACCCCCTGGGGCAGGATAGACAAGGAAAGAGGGGGTTGAACCCAGCTGTGCCCAGCAGGGTCTAGGCCTGAATCAGAGGCCTGGGTGGGCTGAGGGCTTCAGGTGGGTCAGGGGGCCCAGCGTGCCCCAGGCCCTCTGACCAGGAAACTGCCCCAGGAGTGAGTTTAGTTCCGTTGGCCTGTGGCCATTGTGGCCTGTTTCTGGGACATGTTCTTTCCTCCTGGGTTTTAGGGGAAGCAGGTATCCTTAGCTGAAGACATGCAGAGCCAACAGAATCCTCTCTGCGTTGAAATAAAATTTGTGTGACGTTTCCGTGTGCACCAGGATATGAGCAAAACCCTCTGTCATGTTCTGACCAAGTGGCTCAGTTGGTTGGAGCGTCATCCTGTGCACCAGAAAGCTTGCAGGTCTGATTCCGGGTCAGGGCACGTACTGGGTTGCAGGTCTGATTGAACGGGAGAAAACACATCAAATGTTTCTTCTTCACATCAATGTCTCCCCCTCTCTCTCACGCTTCTTCCTCTGTCTCAAATCTATAAACACACTCAGGTGAGTATTTAAAAAAAGGGGCTCCACCATCACTAATGCAGGATCTCTAACCTCGACCTTCCTCTTCATCCCACCGTGAGAGGGGTCATGCCAAGAAGTCCATGAGGCTGGAGACATGCAGAGTTTGGGGATGCTCGGTTGGATAAGACACATCTGATAAAACATCTGAATGAGGACCAGAGAAGGGGGGGCAGTTATGTCACACAGCAGTGGGTAGGGAAACCAACTCTTCCTGTCTGGGACACTCTTGCCCCGGCCTGGCGTCTGTCCCTCTTCACCCTTCTGTCTGCACAGGTGAGCAGCTGAGCGGTTCCTGGACATGCCCCTAAGGAGCAGATCCTTCTTTCTCTTTCCTGTCCCCAGGACAGGTTTGGCTACTTGTGTGGCTTCAGACCCTACTTGTGTGAAACAACTCTCTGTAGTGGCTCAAATGTCCCTCTCAGGGTGTCCTGACCTGAACCCACCAGGAATGCCATCTGGGCCTCCCCCAGGGATCTCACTCTCTAGAATCTCCAGGTGCCATGGACAGAGATCAGAGTCTCAGCCCTGTGTCTCCCTGAGCTGCTGCTGACTGTCCTCCATCACCACTCCTGCAAAATCTCACCCGCATCATTTATTACAGACACTGCCTCTCGGGGGCGAGGTGCTGAGCCAGCAGTGAGACCCCACATCCATTTATTCAGCTGCCCCTGACAGCAACCACATCTGCTACTCACGAGGCACAGGGGAGCGTAGAAGGGCTGTGGATCTGCTGAGCCCATGTAGTAAATGCCCCCAGTAAAGCCTGATGGGGGGACACCACAGGGCATTGCAAAGTTTGCATTTGCAGGTGGAGCCAAATGGCGATGATCACCTACCTCTGCTGAATCTGACTTTGGCACCAGCTGACACTTTCTGAATATTGGAGACACCTTGCTTATCTTGGGGACGCTATGTATGGTAGCAATTGACACAGATCCTGTGATGATGGCCTTGTGTCCAGTATCACAGGATTTCTGCCCACTTAGTAAAGCTGGGAGACACTGGGTAGAGAGCAGATTAGATCTCTATACTGTACCAAATGATTAGAAACACTTTGTGGGTTTTAAATTTATAAAGACAGTAAAAAAATCCTCTCATGCTTGCCTCAGTTCTCCCGGCTGGAGCAGTGACCAGCTCAGAGGATCTCTGGGGTGTAAGGGGGTGAAGCAGGTATAGCTGATCTTGACCAAAAGCCCCCAGACCACCCTCAGAGTGGCTTTTACCTGGTCATCACTCTGAGTGACATACACACTTGGAAGGGTAGTCAGTGTTTTAAAAATCATGATCCTATCACAGACACCAACAGGCAAAGCCCAAGGAAGGAGAGAGGGATGGGGTGGGATTCAGGGAGTCACACCCCCGTGTCAGGTAGATCCACAGCCCATCACAGGGGACACTCTGAGCCTCTGTGAGCCGGTGGTCTGTCTGCACGTTTAGGATCCACCTCCTTTTGTTTTAAGCTGTAACCTTTTCTCTCAGGTTAAGAGAGGTATTCCATTTAAATAACTTGACATTGTTGTGAAATCTAAAATTCCAGAAACTCAAGGTTTTGCAAAAATCCCACAGGCACATCCTGGAGAAGGCAGAATAGTCTCTTCTCTTTCCTGTGTGAACAACTATGCCAGGGCCCCTAACCACTGAGATCCAGCCTGATGAGTCAAACGGTCCAAATCCTGGATCTCCTCCTTCATTCTTCAGGGGGTCAGAAGACCTGGAGAGATTGTAATGTGGATCCTGCAGGGGGCGCTGTGGGGCTGTCCTAAGGAGAAGAAGGTCCGAATTCTTCAATCTGGGAAACACACACCAGGATGCTCCGAGGATGCGATAAAAATACAATTTTTCCTGAACAACATTTAAATCTCTTCTGAATTACAACCAAAACCAAAAATATGCCAACTGTGTGCTTCCAGTTCTGTATCTGCTTCTTCCTGGCCACAGAAGATTTGCTATGAGAGGAAACAACTGAAACACCAGCGCCCATGGGAGATGGTGCCTGTGTAGGTTCGCGGGGTGAAGGTGGGTGGGGCATTGGGCCCAAAAGACCCAATCAATGGGACTGGCGTCTAATCTGGGATTTTTAGAATCAGTAGGAGTGAGAAGGAGGTACGGGCGAGGGGCACGATGTTGTAATAACAGGGAAGAACACAAAGAGGGAGGTATCAGTCATGCAAACACAAGGGGAAAGTTGCTTTGGGCCATGCATTGGGTGAGTGGAGTGAGGAAGGGCACCGGGAGGAGATCCTTGTCAAGTGGCAGGAGAGCTGAAGAGGCAGGCAGAGGCCAGACTGCTGGGATGACTTCTGCTGAGAAGGAAAAGCATAGTCACAGAAGGACCGTCAGTGGGGAGGGACATGCACACTTTGGTGTGTGCTCACTCCGTGTCCAGCTGATGTGAGAACACAGTGAGCAGGGCAGGGAGACAGGAGAGGGTCAGTCTGTGCCATCCCTGAGGAGACAGTGGCCAGGTCTAGGTGAGTGCAGAGGAGATGAAGACAGTGGAGAAGAATCCAGATGGTTTCCTTGGGGAAATGCTGGCCTAGGGCCTTCTCGGAACATCAGTGTGGGGGTGTGGATGGGTCCAGGACGGCTCCGTGTTCCTGGTTGGGATGCGGTTGGATGAGCATGGTCGTATGCAAGAGGGGCACACATGTGTGAACCACGGGTTAGGGACAGTGAATATTTGTGTTTTGTTTTCTTTTTTATTCACTGACTTCCTTTTTGGGAATTCACACAAATTGCTGAGCCACAAATAAACATCATCATGCTCCAGACAATCGGTGCTACAATAAGCCAACCAGAAACTGTCAGGTCCACGGGCACCCTTTGATTTCCGTGTGGCCCCTGTGTAATGCGGTGAGGTGGTGTTTTCTGTGACTTACTCAGAGGGGAGCACTGAGGCTTCACAGGAATACAATATGCACTTGTGAAGTTAGTAAGTGAGAGTGGACATGACTGGATAGAAAAATGTATACGTGTTTATATATTGAAATATGTACCATTCATATTAACAGCATTATTAGCACAGACATTGATTAGCTAAAGACACTGGGGAGGCAACTGTGCTGATATTCTGTACATGAGTGGAATGCAAGTCTCTCACACAGCAGGGTCTGCAGAAGGTGTGTTGGGTGAGTAAATAGGCATTGTGGGCAGTGAGGGAGGCTCACACAGGGCCCCAGAGGACATCAGTGTCATCGTACTGGACACTCTTGTAGCAACTTCGATGCTTCTGCGCATCCCCATGATCCGTCCCCGTCCGGGTGCAGGCCACCTGTGGTGGGAGAAACTCATTCACCCAGGAGGACCGGTCAGGGGCTGTGGGGACCTGGCTGCGTCCTGGGAGGGAAGTGCTGTGACTTTGACATGAGGATGCTGTCACGGGGGAGCAACAAGAAAACAGATCTCGCTTCTGAATGATTCTGGTCTTTTCCTGGAGATGTCCCCTGTGACTCGTTATCAATGGACCCTGGCCCCATCCCAGCTGACAGCAGAACAATGGATGAGGTTTATGGTACTGGGACGCCATGGTGGGAAGTAAAGAGTGAGGAGAGAGATAAGAACCAGTCACCCTGAAATAGAGGGTGTGCAGGGGTCTTTATGCCCTTGGCCCATCGGTTCCCTGAGGGGAGGACCCATTCGCTCTGAGGGCTCAGGCATCTATATGGTCCCAACATCATAGTTATCTAAACAGTAGGAAGAACAGGAGGAAGTCCTCATGCAGAGGAGGCCACCTCTTTAGAGTAAGGAGTCAGGTGTGGGGATACCTGCGACACAGTGAGGAGGTCTGGAGGTCTAGGAGCCCCTATCCTGTGTGGGTGGGTGGGGTGCCAGTCAGGACTGAACCCCAAGCCTCACTCTCTCTCTGCTAAGCTCCTGCCTCTCCATCCCAGTCCTAAGTGAGTGTGGACTCTGAAACAGCAGGGGGCGCTGTGGGCCCATCCCTGAAGGTCTGTGGGGGATTTCAGCTGGGAAAACAGGGCCTGAGCCCAGTGCCCTCTGCTCTGTGCTCACTGTGCCCCAGCAGCTGTGACCACCCAGGCTCCACCCCCACCTGCCCCACCCCCTCTCAGCTTTCACCAGCTTTATCCCCAGGGACCCAGGAGGAGGAAACAATTTGCATGAAGGGTCCTCTCTGCCCTCCCAAAAGGGACTTTTGGGGGACTTTGGGGTGTTCTCTCCCTCCTGGGCTCAGAAGCAGAGTGTGGGCACCTCCACCATGGCCTGGACCCCTCTCCTCCTCGCCCTCCTTGCTCACTGCTCAGGTGACTGACTAAGGGAAGCTGGAGTAGTGACTTTGGGACACACCTGGGCCACCCTTTTTCTCTCAGACTGAGAACACTCTGTGAGAAATAACCTCATCTCATGTCTCTGTGTCTCCACTTTTCTGTTCCAGGGTCCTGGGCACAGTCTGGGCTGACACAGGAAGGCTCGGTGTCCGGGTCTGTGGACAGAAGGTCACCCTCACCTGCACTGGAAACAGCAGCAGTGTTGGAATCCTTGGTGCAGGCTGGTACCAACAGGTTTCTGGTGCAGCCCCCAAACCTGTGATGCTCGGAAGTACTCGGCCCTCAGGGATCCCAGATTGGTTCTCTGGCTCCAGGTCTGGCAGCACGGCCTCTCTGACCATCACGGGCCTGCAGCCCGAGGATGAGGCTGATTATTACTGTTCAACATTCGACTTCAGTGGGAATCACACAGTGCTCCAGCCCCATGGGGAACCGAGACAAAAACCTGCCCTGTTCCCATGACCACCCCATCAGGCCTGCGGCAGATAAAGAGGGTGACGTGGCAGACCCTAGGCAGAGGTGTCCCACATTTTGGCATCTCTGGGCAACGCTGGAAGAAGCAGAGTTGTCTTGGGCTGCACATGAAATACATTGAAACACCTAATTACAAATAATATCTCATAAAAAATTACTTTTTAAGTAAATTTACAATTTTGTGTTGGGCTGCATTGGTAGCCATCCTGGTCACATGCAGCCCACAGGCCAGGGTTGGACACCCCTGACTAAAATGATTGACTCTGAGGGTCTGACTTTGTGAGCAAAACCCACCTAAAGAGTTAGTGGCAGCTGATTCTTCTCATATCGTTTTATCATAACTTTGTTAAGACATAACTTGCATGCCGTAAGTTTCACTGGTTGATTTGTACAGCACAACATCATCGAGCATACTTACAGAGTGGTATTACCATCCATACTCTAATTTTAGAACATTTTTATTACCCCTCAGAGAAAGTCCCCCACATCAGTAATCACCCCTCATCACTCCTCTGTCAGCGCCAAGCCACTGCCGACCCACTTTCTGTATTTATACGTTCCCTCTCCTGGACACTCATATAGATGGAAACAGGAAATAGGTGGTCCTTGGTGGCTATCTTGTGTCCCTTAAAATTCTTTTGAACAATGTCCTTGAGGTCCCATCCATGCCAGGCATGGGTCGGTACTCTTTTCTTGGTGAAATATTACCGCAATATCTGAGCACACCGGTGTTTGCTTCCCGTCACCGGCCGATGGGCATGGAGGTGTTTTTATCTTTGGCTGCTGTGCACAGTGCTGCTGGGAACATCTGTGTACATGTTAGAATTTAATTTGTTTTGAGTGGATGTATGCTTTTGTTTCTCTTGTGGAGACACTTAGAAGTGGGGTTACTGAGATACATGACAACCTTCTGTTATGATTATGAGAGGCTGTTAGATGTGTGTCAGTACGGCTGGACAGTTGACTTTCCTACCAGCAAGACGTCAGGGCCTGATTTCTCCACATCTCCCCAACAACTGCTAACCTGTCTCCTTTATCGCTGCCCGTCTAGTCTGGTGAGCGACACCTCACCGCAGGTTTAGAGAGCAGCAGCACTGACCGCCCTTGTGCCTGTCCTGCTCAGGAATCAAACCTGCAACCCAGGCATGTGCCCTGACTGGGCATCACAGCAGCCACCTCCTTGCTTTGCAGAATGACACCCAACCAACTGAGCCACACTGGTCAGGACTCTTAGTTCAGTTTTAACTTGTATTCCTCTAGTGACCAATGACATCTTTCCATGTGCTGTAGTTATTGCTTTTCTCAAGTTTTGAACGTTCAAGGCTCTACAGTATTTTATCTGAGTTATTGCTAGAATGACTCACTCAAACTGTGTTCATCCCTACGCAGTAGGAATTAAGAAGAGAATCCCTCTCACAGACTGTGGGATGGGCAGTGTTCCCATGTGCGGACCACAGTACGGAAAAGTCCTGTGGAATCGGCCTGTGGTGGGCACTGCATCTGTAGCATTCTCAGGGGCCCTGTGAGCTCTGGGCTCTGGCTCTCACACCTGCCTCCCGTTTCATCCTCCCCAGTTCCTGGAGTTCTTTCTCCAGCCTGCTGTCCAGGTGTAAACAGAGAGACCGCCACACCTGGGGAACAAATCTGCATGAAGTCTTGCTGGGCACAGGACAAGAGACAATTGGTGATGACAGAGTTCCAGCAACTGGGCCTGAGCAGACACAGGGCTGGGGCATCCCTGTATCATGACCCAAATCCTTCTGCTCCTCACCGTCCTCACTCATTGGACAAGGAGCTTCATTGGCAGGAGCGGGGTGAAGGATGGCCTTGGGGGACATTCACACTGCCCTTTACTTTTGTCATCTGGACACGAGAAGTGAGTTATCTCAGTCTTTCTACCACCTTCTGTCCCCAGTTCCAGGGTCCTGGGTTCGACAGTGCTAATCCTGCCTCCGTGCACATTCCCTGGGTGTGTGCGTGCACATGAGTGTGCGGGGGGGGGGGTGATCTCTGATACTGAGTCTATATCAGAAAGCATAATGACACACTTCTGGCAAATACTCAAGAAGGTGTTCCGGGATACTCTTCCTATGGAGTAGCCATTCTCTGTCTCTTAGCTTTATTAATAAACTCGTTTTCACTTTAAACTCCCAAAAAGAAGGTATTTCAAATACCTGAAATAGAGGTACATAGTCTAATCTAATTCACTAATTATCAAAAAAGCAGGAAACCCCAAACAGGAACAGTCTGAGATTTCAAAATTATAGGACATCATTTATGAGCATAGATGAAAAAATTCCTCAACATACCAGTAGAACCCATGTTATATCAGGAAAGATTTCCTTGACCATGAGAGGGACTCGGGCTGAAGCTGGGGCCTGTGGGATGTCTCTGCGAAACAGAAACGCGGATTTCGGAGGGACAGCAAACATGAAGAAACACTGAGCATGGGAGATGCCCCACTCAGAGCTCTCACCGGTGTTGCTGCGACACACCATCAGAGGACAAGACGGTGTAACCGGACACGATGTCATGGACTCAGTGATACTGCAGCCCATGCTCCATAAAGTGCATCAGCAGGGTCCTTCAGAGATGAACAGCTCAGCCCAAAGGAAAGCTCTTACCTGGGTGAGGCAGCATCACCCCAGAGCCACCAGGGGGCGCTGCGCTCCACGCCTTCCTGCATTTTGATGGGTTCCTGGGCGCCCAGGTTCTTCTCCCATATTCGTTCTAGCAGCCCTCAGTTCAGCACTCCCTCCCAGTTGCAGCCCAGATTTCCCCGCGGCACAGAACTGCTTTCAACCCTCATGTCTCAGACAACTCCCGAAGAGACTCAGGCCCCCTCCAGAGGTCAGGAACCCTGAGGGCAGCGGGGAGGGCCCAGTGTGTTCATGAGGACACTCACGGTCAGGGCCGCAGTCCTTTTGCTGTCATATATCCAGATGATATGTCTGGCTGGTCCAGTTCTCACGTATTTCAGGGAGAGTAATTCCTAATAACTTCTGGAAACTGATGTTGTTTATATATTGAGATATTTCAATTACCTTTCAAGTGATTTATTTTTACCTTAAAGTTTAGATCCTTTTCATTTCAAGACATAACATACATAACTACATAATTATCTCCATTGCATCCAATACGCATTTGGTTACTATACACATACAGTATTTCAGCAGGAATCATTTTGTCTGATGTAAGCTGAGCATCATGACACGATGATGAGAATAAACAGTACATTCAGATTTCATTAATCAGTTCAGTGGCAATTAAGACATAAACATGAAATCATAGCTTTTGTTTCACACTGTGATGAAAACAACTGAGGGCATTATCTTCACCAAATACTGGAAATTTTCACGTCCTGCCACCTTCCCTCCCCCAAGTGTCCCTCCTTCCTGCCCCTTCCTTCTGCTCCACGGGGGACGGTGGGGGCACAGGTGGTTAAAATGGCCTGTGGTGTTCACACCAACCAGTCTAGGCACCGTGTGACTCTCTTGTTCTGTTTCTAATTATTAGGCATATTTTTCTTATTTTGTTATATCCCTTGTTTGTTGCGATGAATCTGGTGATGTAATGGCGATGCTGTTGCCTTTCTCCTCAAAGGCAGCGATGTGGAGGGTATTCCGTGCATTAGGACTACGGAGAGCTGAGGGGAGCTGACACCCACTCCTGGGGGACAGCTCCAGCCCTGGTTCCCTGACTGCTGCACCCAGAGAGCTGACAGGGCTGTGTCAGTGGGAGACTCCTGTCCCTTCACACCCCTGACACTAGCTCTGCGGTTCCCTAGTGGTCTCAGTGCTGGAGGGAGGAGACCTGCTAGGAACCCACAGGGAGGGCAGGAAGGGCTTTTACTAGAGAGGCCAGAACACGTTCAGGAGGATGGGGTTAGGTTGGGGATAAACAAAGCCACTGGGGCATGAGGGTGAGACCACACACAGGTCACTGTTCAGTCCTCCCCGTTTCCAGAGGGGAAAATAGGACCGAGGTCCCTGGGGACTTAGGGAAGCTGCTTGGGTGGAAGACATCCACTCCCCTCACTCAGTGTCTCAGTCACTGTTCTCTGTGCAAGGTGTCAGCATCTGTCTCTTTCCAGATCTCCCCAGAGGACATCAGGATGACACTGGGGCAGGAACACAGAGGAAGCTGATTTGCATGATTCACCCCTCCTCCTAATGAGCCTGGGAGGCATGAAAAGGCCCGAGGACACCACCCTCCAGCCCAGGAGCCTGAGGAGGCCGTGTCCTGCAAGTGACCCCACCATGGCCTGGACGGTGCTCCTGATCGGGCTTCTCACTTACAGCTCAGGTCAGAGGAAGGGGCTCTGCATTCTTGGAGTCACAGCAAAGCAGGGTCTCAGGGTGACCTAGTCACCCATAACAACACCCTTGTGTTTCCTGTTGGTTTTAGGTGTGGATTCTCAGACTGTGGTGACCCAGGAGCCATCACTGTCTGTGTCTCCAGGAGGGACAGTCACACTCACCTGTGGCCGTAGCTCTGGGTCGGTCTCTACTAGTTACTACACTGGCTGGTACCAGAAGATCCCAGGCAAGGCTCCCCGCGTACTCATCCAGAACACAAACAAACGGCCCTCGGGGGTCCCTGAGCGCTTCACTGGATCCATCTTGGGGAACAAAGCCGCCCTCACCATCACAGGGGCCCAGCCTGAAGATGAGGCCGACTATTACTGTGCTCTGTACTTGGGTAGTTACGCGTACACAGTGATGTGACCCCATGGGGAAGTGCTACCAAAACCTCTTCTTGTGCTCAGAATGGCTCAACTTTAGGGACAGAAGAAAAGACAGACAGTGGAAATGTTCAGCACACCAAAGGGAGGGTACTCCAGTCACACCTCCTCCAGGTTCCCCCAGGGTGTGCCCATCTGTCCCATGTGACCCTGGCACAATGGGCTTCCTTTCCTCCCCTCTCCCTAGAACAGTGACGGTGTGAGTGGTGAGTGCAGACACAGTAATCATAAGAGAGGCTCAGAGCCTCCTCTGCCCCTTGTAAGCCTGTTGACAGACCTAGGCTGGCCCAGGAGGAATGGAAAATCACCCTGGAAAACTGCCCACTGTCCCTACCCAGGACAAACAGATGGCTGGCTAAGTTTGGGGTCTGGGGTCGCCATATCTTTCATAACACAATGCCGCTTTAACTTGAGCCTGACAAGATGTATCAAGAGCAATGTTCAGCAGAAAGGGCACCCAGCAACCAGCTCTAGCCAATCAGATGCTGACACCCCAACCAGCTACCCTTCATGGGCTTTTGTGCTTAAAAACCCTGCCCTAAGAACGATGGAGTGAGTCCCAACCACCCTTGCTTGGCTGCACTTCCCCTCCTGTTCCCTGCTGTGAACCCTGCCCCTTCACTGCTGCCTCCACCTGGTTTCTTGAGCGACTGCGACCTAACACCTGCCTGTATCCCCGGAGTTTTAAGAAGTTATACTCTCATCCATTGATTTCAGCCTGTGGAACTCATGAATATTTTATTAGCATTCAAATGAGAGTGTCACTGGGAGCTTGCAGGTGATGCTATTTCTCTGACTAGGCCTGCTTAGTGAGATCTGTGTGTTTGTGAGAAAAACTGTGTTTTCACAAGCTCCCTCTAAAGTGTTTGAGGAATGCTAAAGACTGAAATATACCTCCATTTCTATTATTATAAAATTATTCCTGAACATTGGACAACATGGAACACGAGGGTTAACTTTTCCTACTGTATATTCTGGGGACGCCAATATCTGAAATAGTTATATGTCTGTATTTTCATTTCCCACAGACCAGAACTCTTTCTGGCAGTGAAAAGAAGTAGGGTAATCACACACCCCATGATTGATCAACAGTATCTACACATGAGACCCTGGATGTGTAGATAGAGACAGCCACCTGGTGAGCTGCAGAAAGCAGCTGGGCTCTCAGGACTTTGGGCCATGACCAGCAGGGGGCGCTGGTGGACCACCCTGGAGCCTCTAAACAGTTGCTCAGTGAGGATCATTCTGTCAAAGGAATCTGGGTCTGGGGGTTGGGCACTGTGCTCACTGATGTGGACTCAGCAGCTGTGTCCTTTTAGGACTGGCAGTGTCTCCTGAGCCAAGACCTTGGTGTGGTCTGGGCAGGTGCTTCCTCCAGGGCTCTCCCCAGGGATGAAGCAAACCCCATCATCCTGTCTGGGGTGTGAGCTGAGCTCCAGCACCAGGGTCAAGGGAGGGGCTGGGCAGTCCATGCATGGACGCACATTTGCATGCACAGCCCCTCCCCTGGCTGAGGGTGGGGAGAAAAGGAGGCCTGGGCAGCCCAGCCCCACTGTGGGCTCAGGGGCTATGTGCACCATGGCCTGGACCCCTCTCCTCCTCGTGCTCCTCTCTCACTGCACAGGTAAGGACAGGACTCTGGGTCCAGGACAGCCATTTAGCTTGCATCTTCCTTCACTTGAACAGAGCCTTGAGGAACTTTAACCTGATACCTGCTCCACCAACCATGACTGTGCCTGTTTATAGGTTCCCTCTCCCAGCCTGTGCTGACTTAGCCCCTCTCTCTCTGCATCCCCGGGAACATCAGTGAGACTCCCACACACCCTGAGAGTAGATTTAGTGTTGCCGACTACAACACAGACTGGTTCCAGCAGAAGCCACAAAGTCCTTCCCAGTGTCTCCTGCCCTACCTCCCAGACTCAGACAAGCACCAGGGCTCTGGCCTCTGCAGGTGCTTCTCTGGATCCAAAGACACCTCAGCCAGTGCAGGGCCCCTATTCACCTCTGGGCTGCAGCCTGAGGACGAGGCTGGCCTTGCCGTTGTGTCCATTACAGCAGCCCTGATGCTCACACTCTGCTGAGAGTCACAGGTTGGTGAGACTGAAGGCACCTGTGCTCCCCCTGCCAGGGAACCTCACCCCTGCTCAGCCTGGCATCATGTTCCCCTCCTGGGTGACACCTGTTGTCACTCTTGTAGACAGGACTTGAGTTTCCTCTAAACAGCAGTCTGACTTTTCCCTCATGTCTCATTTACACTGACTGTCACCACTATGTCTCAGCTCTTCCTGTCTCAGAGGCACAGAGTTCTAGCATCCCCAGTGGAGATGCTGGAGGTGCAGACAGCGGTTGGTACCAGCCATGCCCAGCTCTGATCCAGGGGAGACTCAGTGAGGTTTCCTCTGTAAATACCTTAAGCGGGGCTTTGCCATGCAAATCCAGCATGGGAAAGTGAATACCAGCGTACACACTAGCAGCAAACCATCAAAAATAAAGAATAGAACTTAAAAACTAACAATAAAAAATTTAAAACTGTAGTGGCATCGAAAATGAAAAATACTTAAAGATAAAACTGAAAGAGTGAAAGTTTTGTAACAATGACAAATACAAACTGTTCTTGAGATACATGAAAAAGACTGAAATGAGTGAGCACGCCTGGAGTTTTTGTCAGACACTCAATATCAATCTCCCCCATACGAACGTGTACATTCTTGGAGACAACTTGAGTGACATCCACTTGTAATGAATGACCAGGTAGGAAAACTCAGCGAAGAAGTGGAAACTGTGACAAAATCATAAAGGACGTTAGAGCCCTGGGGAAACACTGCTCCATGTGCACGTGACCTGCCTGCATTTGCGGGGAGAGAGGCAGATGGAGCTGGCTTGATGTCAGGAGACCAAATCAGGGGGTCAAAGCAGAGCTTATCCCTCCCTCCCAGTCCCCAAGGTCAAGGCTGTCTGAGCACACTGGGCCCCAGGGAGACAGAACTGAGTGGTGAGATAGCAGGTGAGGGCACAGGTGTGGGAGGAACTCCAGGCACAGAGCAGCCAGGACACCTGGCTGGCTACTTGGGCCTTCAGGTGTGAGGTCATTGACAGGAGGGTTGGTGTAAGAGGAACTTTGGGGCCTGAGACCAGGAGACCTCCTCACGGGACAGAGAGGATGGGGAATGGACTACGTTTCCTGGGGAATTGCTGAGCCTGCTCCAGGGTAAAGTGGGTCCGTGGATTAGATGCTCTGACTGACAGCTGACACCGCTCAGGACCGTGGGGACTCCTGGGAGTGGATCTCTGAGTCTCTCCGCATGGACTGTGCCTCCGCATTACCATACCCTCCTGCAGCTCTCCAAAGACCACGGTGGGGACACAGTGGTGGGGCAGCAGGTGAGGGACCTACCTAATCTGTTCCTGTGTCACACCCCCTGTGAAGCTCTCAGTGAGCCCAGATTTGAGGTCACCTTCTCCTGCACAGGGATCTGCAGACGCACTGCAGGTGCCATGACAATGGTCCCCAGGGTCCCCAGGCAGCGCCTCAGCTTTCCTACTGATGCACTTTCAGGGGTTTCCGGCTTCCAGTCCTGATCCAGGTCTGTCACCAGATACCATGTGATCACCTCTGGGCTCCAGTCTGAGGCTCAGGCTGAAGCTCATCCTTAGAGAAGCAGACACAACCCCAATGCCACAGACAGCGCCTGCTCCATGGGGACACATGATCAAATCTGCCCCCTCCTCTCCTGTCTGACCCATCACTCCCCTGTTCCTGCCCCTGAACCAACACCAGCTCAGTTTTGGGCTTGTGCTGTCCCTTGTGCTACTAAAGCCAGGGGGTGGCCCTCCTCTCAGTCCATCCTTAGAAAGTAAAAGGAAATATCTGCTTTGGGGTCACTGGTCTCCCAACACAAACATAAATTTTTTTTCTAACAAGATGCAGAATTCCAGCTCAGCAGCTAGATCAGGAGGAGGACAGAAGTACATAGTGTGTGACTGAGAGAACCAGGTGGCCCATACCCAGGGCCCTGTGTGTCTCCTGGTGCCAGCCTGGGCTCCCCTGATAACTCCCTGAGCTCTGAAACCTTACAGAAGCAGGGTCTCCCTGTCACCTGAGATCAGAGCTCTGCGGGGCCCCTGCATCCCCTGGGCTGGGCAAAGCCTCCCATTGAGGAGAGGCTCTCAAACCCCCGAGTGCTCACTGTCCCAGTTCAGTGTCGTGACTTCGAATGCATTTCCCTCTCCAGTAGTTTGGATGGGAGGATGTGGGATAAATGTCAATTCATTTGGTCATAGATTCTATAAACTCCAGCATCATTTGAAGACGAAGACTTGATTATTTCTTTTGTAATAGCTTTTGCACTGAAGAAAACAGTAATTAGACTCTAATGTCTTAAATGTATTAGACAGTCACAAGAAAATAAGACTTCGCCAGACTGACAGAAGAGGGACAATGGGGGCCCAGAGCAGTAATGAAGAGCAGAACACACGGTCCCAGACAACGATGCATCTCATGAATACACAGGGACCAAAGCCACAGCCTCTGCAGTGGGGGCTGGGGACCGGCAGCAGACCCTCCCCACAGCAACAGCAGGGACATAAGTTAACCTTTAAGAATGAGCAGTGCACAGGTGTTCCCAGGTAGCCCTGAAATATCTAGTAACAAGCTCTGTGCTCCACGTCCTGTATTTAACTCTTTAGAGGTCATTAGTGATGTGGAAAATCAGTGTATCCGTTTCAGTCCACGCTGCAGGGGCCTACTCAAGGTACTGCTTTAGTCAGTGACAGCAGATAACATTCAAGTGTAAAAGCCATCCCCCCCTTGCCCCTGGCAGGAGAACTGGGAGGTGCCAGGAGGCCTGGAGCATGTGGGCTGTGAAGATAGTAGCGGTCACTCTTGTCTGATCCTGGAAGGACTGGGTTCTCAGACAGGACAACTAGGAAAACACTTTTCTGAATCTCGCCCACTTGGGGAAGCAGCATCCTTACAGTGTGGGACTTGCTGTCACCAGGGTCCCCAGGAGTCACATGAGCCCTGAGGTCTGACTCTCACCCTGCTTCACATTCATCTTCCCCTTCAAGGAGTTGTTCCCGCCTGATGCACAGACAGAGAAGGTCGGGCGGACAGACACACTGTGGGAGCAAATCTGCATGAAGAAACTCAGCCCATGAGTCTTGCAGGACACGGGACAGACACCCTTGGGGATGGGAGAGTCTCAGTTCCTACAAAGAGGCCTGAGCAGGCAGAGCACTGGGGCTTCCCCATTATGGCCCAGGTCCCTCTGCTCCTCACCCTCCTCAGTCCCTGATTTGGTGACAGAGGTTGACTCTGATCATTCAGTGTGTGAGTCACTCTATCTTCACTGGTCTGGGTGAAGTCCCAGCATCTGCCTCTTTCCACATCTCCCCAGGGGACATCAGGATGACACTCTGGCACCAAGAGAGGAAGCTGATTTGCATGAAGTATCTCCTCCTCCTAATGAGTCTGAGAGGCATGAAAAGGCCCCAAGGACACCTCCTTCCACCCCAGGAGCCTGAGGAGGCCGTGTCCTGTGAGCATCCCCACCATGGCCTGGATGGTACTCCTGCTGGGGCTCCTCACTTACAGCTCAGGTCAGAGGAAGGCACTCTGCATTTTGGGGTACAGAACAAAGCAGGGTATCAGAGATGATCTTATCTCTCATAATAACACCCATGTCTTTCCTGTCAGTTTTAGGTGTGGATTCTCAGACTGTGGTGACCCAGGAGCCATCACTGTCTGTGTCTCCAGGAGGGACAGTCACACTCACTTGTGGCTCTAGCTCTGGGTCAGTCTCTACCAGTAACTACCCTAACTGGTTCCAGCAAAACTCAGGCCAGGCTCCCCGCACGCTCATCTACAGCACAAGCAGCCGGCCCTCTGGGGTCCCTGAGCGCTTCTCCGGATCCATCTCCAGCAACAAAGCCGTCCTCACCATCACGGGGGCCCAGCCTGAGGACGAGGCCGACTATTACTGTGCTCTGCACACGGGTAGTGGTACTTACACAGTGATGTGACCCCATGGGGAAGTGCAACCTGAACCTCTTCTTGTGCTCCGAACGGCTCAGCTTTAGTGACAGAAGGAAGGACAGAGGGTGGAAACGGTCATCACACAAAGTAAAGAGGGCTCCAGGGCCCCATTCCTGTGTCCAGTGTTCCTCTCCATGTGCCTCCTCCAGTCTCCCCCAGGGTGTGCCCATGTGTCCCATGTGACCCTGGCAGAATGGGCTTCCTGTCCTCCCTTGTCCCTAGAAGCATGACGGGTGAGGGCTGAGTGCAGACACAGTAACCGTCAGAGAGACTCAGAGCGTCCACTCCCTTGTAACCCTGCCTGTGTTCCAGGAGATTCAACAAGTTATACTCTTATATTGATTCATCCTTTTTCGCAGGAATGTTTTATTTAACCCTTAAATGAGGGTGGGAGCTTGCAGGTGATGCTGGTCCCCTGATAAACTGCTGGGTCAGATCTCTGTGTTTGTGAGCAAAATGGTATTTTAATCAAGCTCTTTCCTAAAGTATTTTTGGAACACTAAAGTTTTAAATATACCTCCACTTCTATTATTATAAAATTATTCCTGACAATTTGTGTTTGAAATTTAGTCACATTGAATTCCAGGTCACCACCTCTCCTACATCAACCTCCAGAAATCCAGGAACGTTCAGCAACAGATTTCAAATCTCAGGGCATCGCTGAAAACTGTGACTTGATTTCTTTTATTCCTTGTTTTTAAATTGAAAACTACAAGCACAACCTGAGAGGATTTCCAGGGCTTATGTGAACATTCATACTCTGAGACCACACCTGTTTGGAGGGGCTTCCAGAAACACTCTTCCCAGCCCTGGGCCACCGCCTCTGCCCCCCGGTGCCGGGACAGGTGAGGGGCTGCAGGCGGTGTCCCCACACCAGGTTCTCCAGGGCGCCCGGCCCTGGGCTGTGAGGGGCAAAGCAGAGAGTGAAACTGTCCTTTTATTTACACTTCTCATCTCTGTTGGAAAATCTTGGAAATACTTTTTATGGCAGCAACACAAAATAAAAAATAAAGTATTATATCTAGCATGTTAGGAACATGTATATTGGTTGTGGTTGTTTTCTGTCATGTTTATTGCATTGTTGGATTCCTGGACTGGTTCCATGGACAGAAGAAGGATATATTGGGTATTTCATAAAATTTAAACCAAACCTGCAGTTTAGTTAATATTATTTTACCAAAGTTAGCTTCTTAGGTTTTAAACACAACCCTAGTGTTGCAAGAATGTAATGGCAGAAAAAAATGTGGTTGAAAGTTATGCAAAGATTTTTAATACTAACTTTTCTTCTGTGAGAGCTGCAAGGGTGGCAGCCCTGTGAGGACAGTGGTGGCGCCAGGGCTAGACTCGTCAGGGGTGAGTGGGCGGGGAGCGCAGGTGACAGGGTGTGCCACACAATCGGACTCCAAATGGCTGAGAATAATCCTTTTCGGTTCCATCTGCATCACATGAAAGTGTAAAAAATGAATTTTACACCCAGAATCGCAGCCTGCCGTGAAGAGCTGAGAAGGAGCTCCACTCAGACGTGATCAAGTTTACAGACCGCAGGTTTCCAAAGTGAGGCCCACGGGCCAAATACACCCCAGGATGGCTGTGAATGGGGCCCAACCCAAAGTCATAAATTTACCTAAAACTTTAGGAGATTTTTGTGATTACGTGTCACAATGTAACGTGAAATCAACGTGTGTTCACTCTCACTATTCGTACACATGCATGGCTTCAGTACTATTGATAGATGATTTTAGAAGATTATCAGAAGAGCCGCTGCATAATACGGTTACAATATGAGGACACTTTTCCTTATCTGCGGTGGCAGATAACATGAAAA
The DNA here is from genome assembly GCA_004024845.1 of Tonatia bakeri. Lineage (NCBI taxonomy): Eukaryota > Metazoa > Chordata > Mammalia > Chiroptera > Phyllostomidae > Tonatia > Tonatia bakeri. The sequence continues at coordinate 55,512 of PVIA01008243.1, forward strand.
TTATGCACGGAGCTTTTTTTGCTGATCAGTTGTCGTTAGTGTTTGTGTATTTATAGATGGCCCTAGACAAGTCCTCTCCTTCCAGTGTGGCCCCGAAACACCAAAAGGTGGACAGCCCTCTTCACAGGTATCACAGAAACACGCTCCTGATGGGACAGCACAGGGATCACTGGGCCATCGCTGCCCTTCGTTCTCACTCACTGGGATTCACCTGAACTGTCACTTTTTCACAGGGAGAGCACCTGGCTACCTGCTACTGAGTTACGGTGCTGAGGCTCGGGGTTTTGTGTGCTGGGGCACAAAAAGGCTCTTGGGGTGCACTTACGCACTGCAATGGCTGCTTGTCCCCAGTTGAAGAACAGAGCTACTTCTGACACTGGGGGTTTGGGGGAGGAGGCAGCATGAGCAGCCACTGGACAGGGCGGGCAGGGGACTCAGGGCTGACACTGGGCACAGTCAATATGCTAGAAGTGTTGTCGTGGGTCAGGACCCTCGGGGCAGCCCCTGCTCTGGGGGCAGGGAAATAAGGGCCGATGGAAAAACTCGAGAACAGCGCAAACACAGGGTTCTGCGTCTGTGCAGAAATGGGAGTCCAGTCCCTCTTATCCGCCTCCACACCTCCTCATCCACATCCCCTGTCACCCCACTGCCTCCTTCCCAGGGCAGGGTTCCCAGGGGTGGGCTCTGTGCTGGTCACATGGCTTCAGGAGGCCACACTCCTTACTGTTCCTGAGACACTATTCTGAAATGCCCTCATCCCGTTTGAAGAAATCAGCGTGGTGCACCCTGCTCCTCGCTCCCTCACTCACTCACTGGTCTCCCTGTTGCACCAAAAGCAATGTGTCCACGAGAGGGAGCAGAGCAGCCTGGGGTTCAGAGAGGAAGGAGGCACGTGTGGGGACCACACCCCTGAGGCACCCTAAGAACAGAGGGTCACGGGGATGTGAAGCAGAGCGTGGGGAGTGTGGTCACTGATGCTGCCCCAGTGGGGACGGGGCCCCGTGGGGACTGGGGACATCACAGGAAATACTTTGTAAAGGACATGATTGTCTAACTACAGAGTTCTTGACAAGACATGGATTCTTCTTGCTCAAATGTTAAGTCACTCTGCTGTGCACCGGAAATCAATACAAAATAATGTCGGCAGTAACTAGGTCAGGAATAATGGAGACTGGAGAATATGAAATGAGGGTTTCTGAATCACATTGTAGAAAAAGACCTCTATAAAGGGGTGGACTGCCATTCATAATAATATTCTTTTTTTATTTTTAAGATTTTATTTATTTATTTTTTAGAGAGGGAACGGAGGGAGAAAGAGAGAGAGAGAGAAACATCAATGTGCGGTTGCTGGGGGTCGTGGCCTGCAACCCAGGCATGTGCCCTGACTAGGAATTGAACCTGCGAAGCTTTGGTTCGCAGCCTGTGCTCAATCCACTGAGCTATGCCAGCCAGGAATATTCTTTTTTTATCAATCCTTGTGTTGATAGTATTTATAAAATTAGACAAGTTGTCTTAAATTCTTGAAAAATCAGAAGTGTTGCCAGCATCACAGTGAAGGGAAAGTGAGAACCGGCAGGAGGAACTGCAAACACAAGGTGGGAGCTCCTCCCAGGGCTGCGTCCTCAGGCAAAGGCAGAAGAGAAAGCCAAGGCCTGGCCCTGGGGCTGGGACCCAACAGGAAACCCTCACAGTGACGACGACAACAGCAAAAACTACACCCCGTGTTTCCACCTGAAAGAATCACCCAAATAGGACTGTGACCAGCTATGAACTAACGGGGCTCCCTGAGGAACTTCAGTCCTCAAAAGTGACTCAGCGTGGTCACATACCAGCAACAGACCCAGGGGCCTGACAGAAGGAAACTCAACTATCTCGTAATCCTTTACCATCTGGGAACACAGCATTTCATGTAGCTCCATGAAGGTCCTTAGTGACCTGACAAAATTAATGACTCAGCCCACAGTCATAGAGGGGACCTGCTCATTCCAGTGTCCTGCATGGTGACATCAGAAAGACCCCACTGCAAACAGCAGAGCCCTCCCAGGAGAGCTGGGGGTGTGAGATGAGCTGGAGGTTGTGCCTCCTCAGACCAGCAGGGGGAGCTGGTGGACTGGGCTTCAGAGCTCAAGATTATGGGCCAGGCAGGCTGAGAAAAGACTCTACTGGCCCTTGCACACTTGGGAAGGCAGTGTCCTCAGTGAAGTGTGACCATCCTGCACCTGGTCCCCAGGAGCCACATGACTACTCAGCTCTGACTCACACACTTGCCTCATGTCTCGCCCTCCTCCCCTCATGTAGTTCAGTCATTGTCCAGGCCTGATTCACAGGACCAGGTAAGTGGTAAGTCACACAACAAAAACAAATTTCCTTGAAAAAATGTGCCCTATGGTTGTCCCATGGCATAGGGTGGGAGACGTCTAGGCAGGGATTGTCTCAATGTCAACGATTAGGCCTCAGCTAGCAGAGCTCTGGGGCTTCCCCACCATGGCCTGGATCCTTCCGTCACATGCTCACTCACTGCAGAAGGAGTTTGCTCCCGGGAACCCTGAGAGGATGTGTGGGGGGAGGCACTGGCACTGCCTTTTCCTGCTGCCATCGGGGCACAGCTGGTGGGTCGTCCCATTAATTCTGCCACCTTCTAGCCCTGCTTCTGGTCCTGGTTACACAGTGCTGTCCCTGCCAGAGAGACAGAGAGAATGTCGCCTAAATTAATGTTTTCATTCTAGCGAACCAAAGGATCGTACTGGAAAAGAATATTCAAAAAGTATCCAAAATATCTCATTTATGCTTATAGCTGATATTTTCCGAATGACTTAACATTTGAGCAAGAAGAATCCATGTCTTGTCAAGAAAAATTCCACTTGACCCCCCGGGAGGATTTGGGCTGAGGCTGGATTATGTGCACCTCTCTGGGTGAAGACGGATGTGAAATTTGGGGACAGCAAACGTGAGGAAGCCGAGGTCCGCCTCCAGAGCGTGTCTCTCAGAGGCAAAAGCACCTCATGAAGCAAAGTGCTCCCTGAGTCAGGCTGTGTCCCTCAGGACCCACAGGGGGCGCTGCTCTGACTCGCTCATTGTGGGAGGGCCTCCTGGATCCTGGGAGTGTCCCCACACCCAGCCTATCCTTCCCTCCATCCCACACTGGCTGCTAATCCTTAGAGTCACCTTGGTGTCAGGGGAAAGCCTGAGACAGTCTGTACATGTGGTAAACCTCAGGGTCATTTGCTCCTATACTTGTGAGTATATTGATGATTAAATTGGTAATAAATGCTTTCTTTTTCCCTCATCATCGGAAAAAATAATTTTGTGTATTTTCTCGCACGTGAGTTCAAACACATATGTCTCAAACACATATAAATACATTTCAAAACACATTTTGAAATTAACATTAAACACATTTACTAGGAATTTCTAAATGAACCTGAAGGCAGAATGTCACTTCGCTCTGACGCACCCACTGTGTGGTCTTCCCCGAAGGCTGGAGACGCTCTGCCTCCTGCCCGTCCCCTTATGTCCCAGATCCCTCGTGCACCCTTCCCTCCCTCTGCCCCACAGCCCAATGCAAAGGGAAACAGAGCTTTTCACACAAGAGCATGATTAACAGTTATTTTTATTTCTCATCATGAGACATAGTTTCCTACTTTGTATGTCTGATGTGAAGTGTCTCAGGACATCACGGTGACTTTTCTAAAGATCTTCAATTAAATGAAGCTGCACCAGGTAATTGCTGCTTCTCAGCACAGACAAGAGCCGCCCTCCCCACGTCATGGTGCAGCCCTGGGTCCACCCTCAGCCGTGGTCGGCTCCTCCACTGTGGCTGCTGGGTCAGGGTGAGTCAGGGGAGACCCTGTGCCTTCACTCCCCACACATGGGCTCTGTGGGTTCCCCATGGACTCGCTGTAGGAGCAGAAAGTGCCTGCTACGTCCTTCAAATAAGACGCAAACGGCTTTCCCTGAAGAAGGAAGAAGAGTTCTGATCTAAGGGACGGGTGAGATCTGAGATGAACTGGACCGCTGGGACCAGGCGGTGAACACAGTCATGTCATCATGCAGGCCACAGCCGATGCACAAAGACATTCAGCATTAACGCCACCAGGGATAAGGAGGAACTGATTTGGTGACAGAGGTCAATACCCCTCATTCAGGACCTTAGTCACCATTCAGTCACTGGTATACTTGTGGTCACAGAATCTGCCCATATCCAGATCTTGCCACGGGACATCACAGTGACACTGGCAGGATAGGAGATAGCAAGCTGATTTGCATGACACATCCCCTCCTCCTAGTGGGCCTGGGAGGCATGAAAAGGCCTGTGGACACCACTATCCAGCCCAGGAGCCTGAGGAGGCCGTGTCCTGTGAGAGTCCCCACCATGATCTGGACGGTGGTCCTGCTCGGGGTGCTTGCTTACAGCTTAGGTCAGAGGCAGGGACTCTGCATTCTTGGGGGACATAGCAAAGCAGAGTCTCAGGGCGATCTTTTCTCTTATAACAACGCCCATGTCTTTCCTGTTGGTTTTAGGTGTGGATTCTCAGACTGTGGTCACCCAGGAGCCGTCACTGTCTGTGTCTCCAGGAGGAACAGTCACACTCACCTGTGGGTCTAGCTCTGGGTCAGTCTCTAGTAGTAACTACCCTGGCTGGTTCCAGCAGACCCCAGGCAAGGCTCCTCACACACTCATCTACAACACAAACAAACGGCCCTCTGGGGTCCCTGAGCGCTTCACTGGATCCATCTCTGGGAACAAAGCCACCCTCACCATCACAGGGGCCCAGCCTGAGGATGAGGCCGAGTATTACTGTGGTCTGTGGCACAGCAGCTATCACCACAGTGACAAACGATGAGGAGGAAATGAGACATAAACTCTGGGTTGAGCCACAGCTCCGCCTCTTCGTGTGTGTGCACAGCTGAATAGAAGCCCTACACAGTGTGTCTGGTGAATGAGAGGTGTGAACCTCTGGATATCAGAAGGCACACAAGCACCCAGACAGCCTGTGCCCTACCTCTTGCTGCTCATGCCCTTGTGTGACCTCTGCCTTGAGTGTGGGCTGCCCTGCATGGGGGCTGAGACAGAGGCTGTCAGGGGACAGTGAGAAGGTGTGAGCCCACCCTGGTCAAGGCCCAGCGGGAGCTTGTTTGGGCTGTACTTGGACAGGGTGTGTGACAGACAAATCCTCAGTTCAAGAGCTCTTCCAGACACTGTCACCCAGTTGTGGAGAGCCCAGGGACTTCCTTGGGAACGGGGACAGAGAGAGGAATGAGTGCTCTGAAGATGTCACTCAGCAGCTCAGTGGGGGTCCCTAGGTCAGAGAGCTCCAAGCTCAGCAGCCCTGTGAGGACAGTGGTGGACACAGGGGTGTTCTCATCATTGGTGAGTGGGTGGGGAGGACAGGTGACAGAGTGTGCAATGCATTTGACCTCTGAATGGCTGAGAATAATTTCCTTTGGGTGCCATTTTCCTTCAACTGGATGTGCAAAAAATTAATTTTACACTCAGAATCCCAGCCTGCTGTGAAGAGGTGATGACAGAAAGACCAACAGGCAGAGGTCATCAAATACACAGACTCGCACTGATGCTGATTCTGACTCGAACGTGCACGAAAGAGAACACAGCAGACTGCCAGCTCCGTGGGGGAGAGGGGAGCAGAGGGAGGGATGGAGCAAAAATGAAAACAAGAACGAATTCATGGACTCCAGCAACAGCGGGGTGACTGCAGGATTGGGAGGGGGTAGAATAGGGTATGAGAGGGATAAATTGTAATGGAAAGAACACAGTGAAATAAATTTTTATAAACAGAGGCCTTGGAGACATTTGCAGGGTGTTAGGCCAGGACAAGGGGCCACTGCCCACTGCTTCCCTGGTTGCAAGTCTCATGGGGACACTTAGTGTTTAGAGGGAATGCTGAGACTCAAGGCCTAGGCGTGCTCCAATGAAATGGCCCCAGGGAGCCTTTGTACTGAGGGCTTTTATCTCCGCAGGGGTCTTAACAGAATATTCACTAACTTTCCAGGCGTCCTGCAATGTACTGATTCATCTAAATGTATGCATAGAGGGGCAGGAGGGTTTCTGGGGAGTTTTATTTTTAACAACATATGGAGGAGGGACCAGGACAAAGGTCGGTCTGCACTGAGAAGGTCTGCCAGGTGACCCTTTTGCTCCACGTGTCCTTGGTGAGGTAACATAAAAAGCTGGTGATTCACTAGCTGGCTGTACTTGCTCGAACTGCTTCACCTTGTTTAATTTTTTTCTCTTCTTTTCCTATAGTCCAGTTATCAAACAATTTCCCTAGCTCCTTACCACCCCCCATCAGTACCCAACTCAACAGGATACCCACCCCGTACAGTGGTTGAAACACACCTGTGATGTATAAACACCTAACCTGTGACTGTGGGCATGGTGCTCTGTCCTGACCTGGAGCATAGTCTGGACCCCAGCACCACCAGGGGCACAGAGGAGAGGCCACTCCTTCCGTCAGCGCTGGGGTCCACGTGGGGCATCTCTGCCTGCATTTCCTGCAGTGCTGGTCTCTGTGGGTTCTCACGTTGCTGCAGGGAGAAGAGGAATTTTTTTTCTCAGGACACAGGAAAAATCCTAACATTTCCAAGGTCAGCTCCCCTGGGACCTGTACATGAAAAGAAGTCACCAAACTGGCAGGGACAGTTGACTTTGATTGTCAGGACGTGGTGGGGCTTCTTTCACAGAATGGGGAGGAGAAATGCTGAGCTTGGCTTTGGAGAGTCTCTCCTCCCCGATTGTGATGGGAAGAGAACAGCCACAGCAACAACAAACACATCCTCAGAAGGAAGTGAATCTGAGCATAAACCCTTCGAGGAGGTTGTGACCCACCCTACGAGGCAGCCACCCGGACCTGGCGGTTAGAAAGGGCAGGGGAATCAACATGGGAGGTGGAAGGAGAGGACAAGTAGCATCCTTATTGCTTGAGACCAACCTAGCAGCAGATGCTACAGTTCTTCCCATGGCTGAGCCCTTGAAACCTGCCCAAAGGTCCTGCAAGAACAGCTCATGAAACAGATGAAGAAGCTGGTGGACCTAAATGGTACAGGGGTGGATCTTAGGGGATGGAGGAGCACTCTCCTGCTGTGATCGCTTCTTCCGGGACACAGCGTCCTTGCCCAACGGCAGAGGGTTGTCATCCAATAGCTCTGAGCAGACACTTCCAGAGTCTCAGTTTTGATGAGACCCCTATGATCTCCCGGGGAAAGGGCACTCAGGACGTGAGCTGTGAGATGCGAAGAGTGAGATGGAAGGAGACTCAGATGTTCAGGGTTAAGAATCACTTGCAAACAGGATCCACTGGTGCTTTTTACAGACTACAGATGGGGAAAGTGAGGCAGGAGACAGGCATGAGTTCATGGCAGGCCCCCAGATACCCTGAATGAGACATTAAAGATTTTTATTTAATTATGATGAGGAGGCAACAATTTGGAGTTTTATAAGCAGAGAGGGGCTTCATCATACGTATGCATTTCAATTATCACTGTGACAATAATGCAGAAAATTAAATACAGGGAAGGAAAGGGTGCACAGCACGAGACAGAGAGGTGGTGCATGGCCCTGGTGAGTGAGATGGGACGTGCAACTGAGCCCCTGGAGCCCTGCAGTGGGGACAGAGGACCAGGACACGCTGCGGGAGGCCCTTGAGACCAGCACTGTCCGTCCTTTGGGAGGCTCCTGTCTCTTGGCCGTCAGGGGTTGCCTCCAGATCTGAGGGGGATCAGGGGCCGGGTGGGGATTCCAGCCCTGTGGGGACATTTGTGATGACAGTGACTCTGTTCACTGTGGGATTTCCCGCTGGTGTAGAAGCTCCACGAGAACTGAGATTTTAAATGTTTTCATGTTTTGTTACCAATGTGTCTACAAATCCAGAACACAGGCTGGCATGAAGGGCAAACTCAAACATGTTTGTTGAGTGAATATATCTGGGCACCTAAATGCGTAGTCTCGGAAAAGGAGCAGATCTGAGGCCAACAGAAAGACTTCTGCTTTCTGGGCATTTTGGCATTCAGGTCCTGAGTTTGTTCTAGAGGAAGTGTGAAACATTTGCCCCCAGAGTCTCAAGAGCAGGAAAGTGCCATGAATGTGAGTCCTCATTCTTAATTAACTGCGTATGTTAGTACTGGCCCCAGGGCTGGGGAAGGTGACAGTGCCAGGGACCTGGGTCCAGGGGCTCACCCAGAGAAAGTGTAGAGGTTGTGATGAGTCGTTAGGACCTGAGTGAAGAACCACAGGGACAGGGAGACGGCGGGGGAGGCTGAGGACGACAGACGCCCTCTGAGAGCCTGCACAGTGCCAAGTGGGAGTCAGGCGGGAGAATGTGCACTGGTCTCCCTTCACTACGGTCCCATAACATAACCATTTGTCCACACGTGTTACACACAGAGATCCAAGTGACCCGTGAAACTCTAGTATCCAGCTCCACATCCCAAATCCCACCAAAACCATGACGGGAAAATTCTTGCAAGAAGTGCAGATGGGTTTGTGCGCTCTTCATCCACACAGGAGAGGCTTCTGCAAAGCGAGGTGAGGGCAAAGCACCCATAAATGAGGAGGTGAGAATTTCTGACACAGTCTGCATGTCATTCCACCCAGCGTGTCATTCCATGAACCTCAGACCTGCACAACAGGGACCCATTGTCCGTCTCTCACTTTCATCAGCTCATCGATTACATCGGCCAGCCCTTGGGAACACGGAACACAAGTCAGTGAAGTAACAGCAGTGGAATTAACCGCTTTAATGCACAAGAGTTGGGAACATTAAAACACATGTAACTATATAAGAGTATATATGTATAGTATATGCATGACTAGGATAAAATGTGTGAAATAAACATGGCAGCATATGCAGGATACTTCAAATACAGAAAAAAAATCAATTCTTGCTGTGAGGACATATATACACTGGTAAATGCTAAGCACACCAATTGTTAGTTCTTCACAAATCCCTCGATATTCTCTGTTCTCTTTCAAAATTCTAAAGCTTTGCCCTGATTTGAATATGCCACCAGCCTCACTTTCTGGAAAATTCTTTTCACACTCATTTTACTCTGCTCCTGCTGTCTGACCCTGGACTTCATGGAATACAGGAGTTAACTTTTTCTGTTGTGTATTTTGGGGACACTGACATCTGAAATAGTTATTTGTACATGTTCTTGATCCCCATAGAGCAGAACTCCTTCTGGCAGTGAAAAGTAGGGTAATTATGCACCACATGATTGATCAACAGGATATTCAAGTGAGACCCTGGATGTGTGGATAGAGATAGCCACCTGTGAGCTGCAGAAAGCAGCTGGGCACTCAGGGCTTTGGGCCATGACCAGCAGGGGACGCTTGGGGACCACCCTGGAGCCTCTAAACACTTGCTCAGTGAGGATCATTCAGTGGAAGGAATCTGGCCTTGGGGCTGGGCCCTGTGCTCACTGATGGAGACTCACTGATGGAGATACAGTCGCTGTGTCCTCTCAGGCCTGGCAGAGTCCCCTGAGCTGGGATCTTTGTGTGGCCTCAGCAGGTGCTTCTCCCCAGGGCTCTCCCCAGGGATGAAGCCAGCCCCAATCCTCCTCAGTTGTGGTCTAAACTGAGCTCCAGAACCAGGGCTCAGGGAGGGGCTGGCCAGCCCCTCGTTGGACACACATTTGCATGGACGGCCCCTCCCCTGGTAGAGGGTGGGGAGAAAAGGAGGCCTGGGCAGCCCAACCCCACTGTGGGCTCAGGGGCTGTGTGCACCAGGGCCTGGACCCCTCTCCTCCTCGTGCTCCTCTCTCACTGCACAGGTAGGGACAGGACTCTGGGTCCAGGACAGCCATTTAGCTTGCATCTTCCTTCACTTGAACAGAGCCTTGAGGAACTTTAACCTGATTCCTGCTCCACCAACCAGAATGTGCTTGTTTATGCTTCCCTCTCCCAGCCTGTGCTGGCTCAGCCCCTCCCTCTCTGCATCCCTGGGAACATCAGTGAGACTCCCATGCACACTCAGAAGTGGATTTAGTGTTGCCAACTACGACACAGATTGGTTCCAGCAGAAGCTACAGAACCCTTCCAAGCATCTCCTGTCCTACCTCCCAGACTCAGACAAGCACCAGGGCTCTGGCCTCTGCCAGTGCTCCTCTGGATCCAAAGACACCTCGGCCAGTGCAGGGCCCCTGCTCATGTCTGGGCAGCAGCCTGAGGACGAGGCTAGCCTTGCTGTTGTGTCCATTACAGCAGCCCTGATCCTCGCACTCTGCTGAGAGCCACAGGTTGGTGAGACTGAAGGCACCTGTGCTCCCCCTGCCAGGGAACCCCACCCCTGCTCTGCTGGGATCATGTTCCCCTCATGGGTGACATCTGTTGTCACTTCTGGAGACAAGACTTGAAGTTCCTCTACACAGCAATCTTACCTTCCCCTCATCTCTCATTTAGACTCACCATCACCACCATGTCTCAGCTGTTCCTGTCTCAGAGGCAGAGAGTCCTTTCCAGGAGAAACGTCTCCCATTGGAGATGATGGACGTGCAAACCCTGGTGGGTACCAGCTGTGCCCGGCTCTGAGTCCAGGGGAGACTCAGGGATGTTTCTTCTCTAAATGCTTTAATCAGGGTTTTGAGATACAAAAGCAGCATGCAGAAATGAATACCAGTGTACACACTAATAGTAAACCATCAATAGTTAACAAGGAAACTTATAAATTAACAATAACTTTTAAAATATTGTAATGGCATCAAAAATTAGAAATACTTAAAAATAAAACTAAAAATCTGAAAGCTTTGTAAAAATGAGAGGTATAGCTAATTCCTGTTATACATGAAGAAGACCTAAATAAATGAACACACATCTACACTATGGTCAGACACTGAATATCAATCATCCCCATACATATTTAACATTCTCAGTGAGAACTTGAGTGACATGCACTTGCAAGGAGAGAACAGGTAGGAAATCCCAGCAAAGAAGCAGAAACTGTAAGAAAATCACAAAATACGTTAGAGCCCTGGGAAAACACTGCTCCATGTCCACATGACCTGCCTGCATCTGAGGGAGGAGAGTCATATGGAGCTGGCTTGATGTCAGGAGACCAAATCAGGGGGTCAAAGCAGAGCTTATCTCTCCCTCCCAGTCCCTGAGCTCAATTCTGCCTGAGCACCCTGGGCCCCAGGGACACAGTACAGGGTGATGAGATGACAGGTGAGGACACTGGTGACAGGAACTCCAGGTACAGAGCAGACGGGACCCCTGCCTGGGTACCTGGACCTTCAGGTGTGAGGTCATGGACAGGAGGCTGGTTTAAGGAGAACTTTGGGGTCTGAGACCAGGAGACCTCTTAATGGGACAGGAGAGGATGGGGGTGGTCAACATTTCCTGGGGAATCGCCAAGCCTGCTACAGGGTAAAGTGGTCCAGGGAAGAGACAATTAGAAAGCAGACACAGCTCAGGACCATGAGCACTCCTGGGAGTGGATCCCTGAGTATAAGGGTACTAACTGTGCCCCCAGCCCTCCCACACCCTCCTGCAGCTCTCCAACAGTCCAGGGTGGGGCTGGGTAATGGGGCAACAGGAGCTAGTGTGCCCCAATCTGTTCCTGTGTCACATCCCCTGTGAAGCTCTCAATGAGCCCCCATCTAATGTCACCTTCTCTTGCACAGGAAGCCCCAGAGCCACTGGAGTAGCCATGGCAATTGTCCCTAAGGGTCCATGCAGGGCCCCAGCTTTCCTACCTGAGACAGTACAGATGACCTTGCAGGGGTCCATCTTGATTGTCCTGATCCAGGTCTGTCACCCGACCTGTGTGATCACCTCTGGGCCCCAGCCTGAGGCTCAGGCTGAAGCTCATCCTTAGAGAAGCAGACACAACCCCAATGCCCCAGAGAGCTCCTGCTCCATGGGGACACGTGATCAAATCTGCCCCCTCCTCTCCTATCTGACCCGTCACTCCCCTGTCTCTGCCAGTGACCAGCATCAGCTCAGTTTTGGGCTTGTGCTGACCCTTGTGCTACTAAAGCCGGGGGACTGTTCTTCGACTCAGTCCATCCTTAGAAAGTAAGTAGAAATATCTGCTTTGGGGTCACTGGTCTCCCAACACAAACATAATTCTGTTCTTAGAAAAAGCAAAGTACCTGCCCAGTGGCTGGGTGCGGAGGAGGACAGAAGTGCATCGTGTGTGCCTGAGAGAACCAGGTGGCCCGTGCCAGGGCCCTGAGTGTCTCCTGGTGCCAGCCTGGGCTCCCCTGATAACTCCCTGAGCTCTGAGACCTTACAGAAGCTGGGTCTCCCTGTCACCTGAGATCAGAGCTCTGCGGGGCCCCTGCATCACTGGGGCTGGGCAAAGCCTCCCATTGAGGAGAGGATCTCAGACCTCCGAGTGCTCACTGTCCCGCCTCGGCGTCAGGACTTCCAATGTGTCTCCCTGTCCGGTAGTTTGGGTGGGAAGATGCTGGGTAAGTGTCAGTCATTTGGGCATGGATCCTGTAAACTCAAACCCATCACCTGACAGAAACTTTATTCTCTGTTTTTTATTAACCTTTCACTGAGGAAACAGTCATTTAGACTCTAATGTCTCAAATGTATTAGACAGTCACAAGAAAGTAAGGCATTACCAGGGTGACAAAGGAGGGCCAATGGGGACCCAGAGCAGGAACCAAGAGCAGAACACACGGTCCCAGACAACGATGCATCTCATGAATACACAGGGATCAAAGCCACATCCTCTGCAGTGGGGGCTGGGGACCGGCAGCAGACCCTCCCCACAGCAACAGCAGGGACATAAGTTAACCTGTAAGAATGTGCAGTGCACAGGTGTTCCCAGGTATCCCTGAAATATCCAGTAACAAGCTTTGTGCTCCACGTCCTGTATTTAACTCTCTAGAGGTCATTAGTGATGTGGAAAATCAGTGTCTCTGTTTCAGTCCACACTGCAGGGACCTACTCAGTGTACTGCCTTAGTCAGTGACTCCAGATAACATCTGAGTGTAAAAGTCATCCCCCCCACCACCGCCCCTGGCAGGAGAGCTGGGAGGTCAGGAGGCCTGCAGCATGTGGGCTGTGAAGACAGTAGGTGGCGCTGTTGCCTGGTTCTGGGAGGCTGGGTTCTGGGACAGAACAACTAGGAAAATTTCTTTTGTGAATCTTGCCCATTTGGGCAAGCAGTGCCCTATTTGTGTGTGACTTGCCGTCACCAGGGTCCCCAGGAGCTACATGAGCCCTGAGGTCTGACTCTCACCCTGTTTCACATTCATCTTCCCCTTCAAGGAGCTGTTCCCGCCTGATGTGCAGACAGAGAAGGTCGGGCAGACAGACGCACTGTGGGAGCAAATCTACATGAGGAAACTCGGCCCATGAGTCTCGCTGGACATGGGACAAAGACCCTTGGACATGGGAGAGTCTCAGTTCCAAGAATGAGGCCTGAGCAGGCAGAGCGCTGGGGCTTCCCCAGCATGGCCCAGGTCCCTCTGCTCCTCACCCTCCTCACTCTCTGATTTGGTGACAGAGGTTGACTATGATCATTCAGTGTCTGAGTCACTCTATCTTCACTGGTCTGTGTGAAGTCCCAGCATCTGCTCTTTCCACATCTCCCCAGGGGACATCAGGATGACACTCTGGTACCAAGAGAAGAAGCTGATTTGCATGAAGCATCTCCTCCTCCTAATGGGTCTGGGAGGCATGAAAAGGCCCCAAAAACGCCTTCTTCAAACTCAGGAACCTGAGGAGGCCGTGTCCTGTGAGTGTCCCCACCATGGCCTGGATGGTGCTCCTGCTCGGATTCCTCACTTACAGCTCAGGTCAGAGGCAGGGACTCGGCATGTTTGGGGGATACAAGAAAGCAGCATCTTGGGGTGATCTTGTCTCTCATAACAACACCCGTGTCTTTCCTGTTGGTTTTAGGTGTGGATTCTCAGACGGTTGTTACCCAGGAGCCATCACTCTCTGTGTCTCCAGGAGGGACAGTCACACTCACCTGTGGTCTTAGCTCTGGGTCAGTCTCCAGTGGTAACTACCCTGGCTGGTACCAGCAGACCCCAGGCCAGGCTCCCCGCACGCTCATCTACAACACAAACAGTCGGCCCTCTGGGGTCCCTGAGCGCTTCTCCGGATCCATCTCTGGGAACAAAGGTACCCTCACCATCACGGGGGCCCAGCCTGAGGACGAGGCCAACTATTACTGTGCTCTGTACTTGGGTAGTTACACTTACACAGTGATGTGACCCCATGGGGAAGTGAAACCTGAACCTCTTCTTGTGCTCAGAATGGCTCACCTTTAGTGACAGAAGGAAAGAGGGAGGGTGGAAACGGTCAGCACAGTAAGGGGAGGGGGCTACAGGGCCCCATTCCCATGTCCACTGGCTCCTCTCCATGTGCCCCCTCCCATCTCCCCCAGAGTGCGCCCATCTCTCCCAAATGACCCTGGCAGAATGGGCTTCCTCTCCCCCCTTCTCCCTACAACCATGACGGGTGAGGGCTGAGTGCAGACACAGTAACCATCAGAGAGACTCAGAGCCCTCACTGCCCCTTGGAATCCTGCCCATATTTCAGGAGTTTAACAAGATCTATTCATGCACTGATTGAACCTGTGGACAATGGGAGTATTTTATTGACACTTAATGAGAGTGCCGCTGGGAGTTTGTAGGCGATGCTGGTCCCCTGGCTACACCTGCTGAGTCAGATCTGTGCTTATGGGCAACACAGCGTTTAACGAGCTCTCTCCTAAAGTATTTTAGGGACACTGAAGTGTAAAATATGCCTGCACTTCTATTATTATAAAATTCCTCCTGAAAATTTGTGTTTGAAATTTAACCAAGTTAAATTCCAGGTCACCATCTCTCCTACATCAACATTCATAAATCAACGAAAGTTCAGAAACAGATTTCAAATCTGAGGGCATCGTTGAAAACTGTGACTTGATTTCTCTTTTCCCTGGTTTTTAACTTAAAACTACAACCACAAGTTGAGAGGATTTCCATGGCTTCTGTGAATATCGATGCTCTGAGAGGACACCTGTTTGGAAGGGGCTTCCAGAAACACTCCTCCCAGCCCTGGGCAGCCCCCCCCCCATCACCCCGGCACGGGGACAGGTTAGGGGTTGCAGGCGGTGTCTCCATACCAGGTTCCCCAGGGCGCCCGGCCCTGGGCTGTGAGGGGAGAAGCAGAGTGTGAAGTTGTCATTGTATTTCTGTTGTTACCTTTATTAAAAAATCTTAAGAAAACTTTATTCCAAGTCAACACAAAA
The DNA here is from genome assembly GCA_004024845.1 of Tonatia bakeri. Lineage (NCBI taxonomy): Eukaryota > Metazoa > Chordata > Mammalia > Chiroptera > Phyllostomidae > Tonatia > Tonatia bakeri. The sequence goes on from PVIA01008243.1 coordinate 70,730, forward strand.
TAAATTTTAAAGAAAAAAGCTTAATATATGGCATCTTGGAAATATATATATTTATCTGTGATTGTTTTCTGTAGCATTTATGGCATTATGGATTCCTGCACTGGTTCTAAGAATCTAAAAAGAATGTATTGAGTATTTCATGAAATTTAAATCCAACCTCCAGCTTAGTTAATGTTGTCTTACCAATGTTAGCATCTCAGTTTATAAAACTGGCACTAGTTTTTCAGGACTGTAATGTTAGAGAAAAGATGGGTGATAGTTATGGAAAAGTGTTTTCTTTTTACTGACATTTTGTCTATAAGTGCAAACCTATTACAAAATTAAAAGTTTGAAATCACTCACACGGGAATGAAAATACACTCCCATTTCTCCTGGGAGGGTGAAGTCCAAGGCCAACCCCTGGTGCACGTTCAGGCTCCTGAACAGACAGCCAGCCTTTCACACGCAAACCATGACCACATGTTCCATGTTCATGTTCATCTATGCTAAGGAAAAAATATGAAAATATTCATCACGTTTACTAGGCACTTATTTACATATACATAATCTCTGCAGAACCAGAAAAGCACAGCCTCTCATTCATCCCCGGGCTGAAATAAACCATTAGGATTCTCTTCCATGAGAATTTCGGGATTGAGTCCCTGTGAAGAGCCCCATTGTTCCCACAGCCTCTTTAAGTACAAACTCCTGGCTGTGCAGCCAAAGCGACTCCATCTGGAAGCCAACCTGCCATTTTGACTCCTGCTGCACCTCCCTCACCCCAGTAGACCCACAGACTGTGCTCCTCCCTTGTGTTTATCTGTCTCTACACCAGCTCTGGTGACAGAGCCCTGGGCACCTCAGGTTCCCCACCCTTATTTTAAAGACACATTCCTTTCTCAGCAGGTAGGCTACTAGTTCAAAGACACAGCACACAGCCTGCAGGTGGGGATGGAAGGCACTGGGCAAACCCACCTGGTCCTGTCCCTGCCGAAACGCACCTTGAGTGTGACTTCCCTTAATGAGCTCCTGATGGAAAGATGGACTCAGTCTCCTCCTCTGGTCTCTGGGGCCGAGGAAATCTCACATACCCTGGACTTAGTCAATCAAAGCAGAAACAGACTTCCAATGTGGAAAAACAAGGCAGACTTCCTACATTCTCAAACTGGGGGAACAGAGTAGTTTGGAGTCCTTGGGTCCTCATTACCTCCCTGTAGACACAGCAGATAGGGTCAGACACCTCAAGATTTTAGACAACTAAGACACAAACAAAATGGTAGGTAGAGAGAGAGAGAGAGAGAGGCTCCTAGAAGACCCTATCTCTCTAGCTGAAGAACTTGAGAACCAGATGCCTAGCCAGAGAAAATCTTTGGGATGACACCCACCCACTTCCCTCCCACCCTATAGAAGCCCTGACCTGAACCCCCACCCAGGGGTGTCAGCCATAAGGGGAAGGGTGTTGGCCTCCATTACCTCCCAGCACAAGCTGGCAGTGTCCCTTTGCCACCTGGGACAGTTTGGGTGATTCAGTGGAAGGCTGACTCTTCCCATTAGAGATTCAACAAGCCTTAGCCAGGTAGGGCCAGTGAAGCTGGTTAGCACTCCAGGTCTCCCACCCATGACTCTGGCTGCCCAGTGGGGACCGGAGTGGAGTGGGAGGCCAGGTGGGGCCAGTGAAGCTGGATAGCACTCCAATTCTCCCAACCATAACTCTGGTCACCCAGTGGGGACCTGAACTTCAATCTCATCCCTTAGCAATGAGACTGGATGAGGGGGTACAGACCAGAGGTAGTCTGCACTCCTGTGCCCCTTGCTTGTAACTGTGAGAGCTAATGAGGAGCTAAGCCTTGACCACCCAGTGGCTTTCAGAGCTCTGAGTAAGGGGTGGGAGGCAGACGAGTGGGCCTTGCAGGGGCCCCTAACCTTTCTTGTGTCAGTGCTGCCCTGGAGGGTCCCAGTGGGGAGCAGGGAGCCCAACCCAGTGAGCACAGCACCTCCCCACCTCCCTGTGCTCCCTCCCTGAGTCCACAGGGCCTGGCTGTGGGCTCGACACTCACCCTAACTTGAAGGGAACCAACTGGTGACAGTCACTGCCCTATTGTCCCCAGGAAGGTGTCAAAGCAGGGGAGTCAGTGCTCCAGCTTTGCTGGGCCAGTGGGAGCTGACCATCCACCCCCTGACCTCTGTGCTGCAGCTCAGCAGGCAGGCGGCTGATGGTAGACAGAGGAAATGGGACACAGGGGCCCCTAATGTAGTCTCCCAATGTCCTGAAAACAGTAAGAAATAACACTGGTCATATTTAGAACCAGGAAAATGAAAATTTGAGGAAACCAAGAAAGTCTACTGAAACCAACAAAAAAAAATGACGTAGATAATTAACTTATGTGACAGATTTCTTCAGGAGTAGTCATAAAATCCATGTAACCAGCAGTTACAGACATTCTTGGAAGAAATGAAAAAGGACAGAAACTCAAATAGAAGGAGACGTGATACAGATGCCAAATGGAAATGTACAACTAAAATATACCAAAGATGGACTTTTATAAACCAACTAAGGGATCAAGGATACATAAAGTTTATTGATCATTTTATTTGTTTGTTACATGTTTATGGATTGATTGATTCTTGAAATGAAACCTGGGCTGCAATTCCTCCTCCACAGCTCCCATCACTGATTCATCTGTGGAGGACGTCAGTAGGGGGCGCTGTGGGTCTTCTCAGAGCTGCAAGGCCTGAAACCAACCCAAATGGTTCTAATTCAATGGGCCCCGAGCCCACATTCATGGCCTCAGTTAGAGGGGACAGCAGGTGCTTCCTCTCACGGGGGAGACTCAGAGCTCACAACGAACCCAGCCTCTTCCTGAGAGTAGAACTATAAACTGGGCCCAGGACCCAGAATTGGTTGGTGTTGTGGGCTCCTATTTGCATAATGCCCCAGCAAACACACCCCTCACCCAGGGAGCTGAGGAGGAGATAAAGGGACACCCACAGACCAGCACCAGCCAGAGGCCTGGGGATTTGGAAAGTGTTCACCATGGCCTGGACTCCTATCCTCCTGCTGCCCCTCCTCATCCTCTGCCCAGGTCTGGGGACACTTCAGAGACCAACCTTTGAGGGATCCCTCTGCCTTTATTCTTCATTCCTGACATGTGACTGTTTTCATTTCAGGGTCCAGGTCTCAGGCTGTGGTGACTCAGGAGCCCTCCCTGACTGTGTCCCCAGGAGGGACAGTCACTCTCACCTGTGCCTCCAGCACTGGAGCCGTCACCAGCAGTAACTATCCATACTGGTTC
>PVIA01008244.1:0-68506 GCA_004024845.1 Tonatia bakeri
TGTGTCCTTTATGTTTGTTCCTGTAAACCCTTCCCATTCTCCTCTGAAATTCCCCTGAAATTGCTTCCCCTCTCCCCTCTGGTCACTGGCAGCCTGTTCTCTATTTCAGTGACTTTGGCTATATTTTGCTTATTTGTTTGTTTTGTTGTTTAGGTTCCTGTTAAAGGTGAGATCATATGGTATTATATCCTAAGAACCCTGAAACACCAATCCAAAAGAACCTATGCACCCCAGTGTTCATAGCAGCACAATTTACAATAGCCAAGTGCTGGAAGCAACCTAGGTGCCCATCAGCAAATGAATGGATCAAAAAACTATGGTACATTTAAACAATGGAGTTCTATGAAGCATAAAGAAAGAAGGAGCTCCTACCCTTTGTGACAGCATGGATGGAGCAGGAAAGCATCATGCTAAGCGAAATAAGCCAGGAAGTGATAGACAAATTCCTATACTATTCTTAACCTCCCCCTGTCTATTTTCTACCTACCATTTATGCTACTTATTCTCTATGCCTTTTTTCCTTCTCTCCCCTTACCCTTCCTTGCTGATAACCCTCCATGTGATCTTCTTTTCTATGATTCTCTTCCTGTTTTAGATGTTTGCTTAGCTTGTTTTTGTTTTAGGTTCTGTTGTTAATAACTGTGAGTTTGTTGTCATTTTACTGTTCATATTTTTGATTTACTTTTTCTTAGACAAGTCCCTTTAACATTTTATATAATAAGGACTTGGTGATGATGAACTCCTTTAACTTGACCTTATCTGGGAAGCACTTTATCTGCCCTTCCATCTACATGATAGCTTTGCTGGATAGAGTCATCTTGGATGTAGGGCCTTCCCTTTGATGACTTCAAATACATCTTTCCAGTCCCCTTTGCCTGTAATGTTTCTTTTGAAAATCACCTGATAGTCTTGTGGGAACTTCTTTGTAGCTAACTGTCTCCTTTTCTCTTGCTGCTTTTAAGATTCTCTTCCTATTTTTAATCTTGGGTAGTGTAATTCTGATGTGCCTTTGTGTGTGCTTCCTTGGGTCCAACTTCTTTGGGACTCTCTAGGCTTCCTGGACTTTCTGGGAGTTTATTTCCTTCACCAGATTGGGTGAAGTTCTCCATTATTTGTTCAAATAAGTTTTCAAGTTCTTGCTCTTCCTCTTCTCCCTCTGGCACCCCTATAATTCAGATATTAGAATGTTTAAAGATGTTCTGGAGGTTCCTAAGCCTCTCCTCATTTTTTTTGAAATCTTGTTTTTTCATTCTGTTCTGTTTGAATGTTTCTTTCTTCCTTCTGGTTCACACCATTGATTTGCGTCCCACTTTCCTTCCTGTCACTGTTAGTTCCGTGAATATTTTCCATTATTTCACTTAGCATAGCCTTCATTTTTTTTCCCTCTAATTTTTAACCATATTCAACCAAGTTTGTGATCATCCTGATGACCAGTGTTTTGAACTGTGCATCTGATAGGTTGGCTTTCTCTTTGTTACTTAGTTGTATTTTTTTTCTGGAGCTTTCATCTGTTTTTTCATTTGGGCCTCTTTTTTTTTTTTTTTTGTCTTGACATGCCTGTTACATAGTAAGGGGCAGAGGCTTAGGTTTTCACCAGAGTGGAGGAACCCACATTGTTGCATTGTGATGCTGTATATGGAGGAGGGGTCCGAGGGGGAACAATACTGGTTGCTCTGCTCTTTGCCAGTTTTCAGTCAGTTCTCCTGCTACATACAAGCAATTGGGCCCTTCTGGTGCTGATTCCCAGGTGCGTGGGTTTGTGTACATTCTAGGACCCTGTGGGTCTCTCCAACAACCTCTCCTGTGAGGCTTGGAGTTTCTCCCACTGTGGTTTCAACCCTTACAGGTTTTTTGAGTCAGAGCTTTGAGGCTTTATTTGCTATCCTGGAACCCTGGGTTGTGCAGTCTGTCTTGTTTCCCAGTTGTTCCTCCTGGTTTATCTGCACATGAATGTGGTACTGCCTGGTCTGCCAGCCACCATCTTGCCTCGAGTCCTCTCTGCCTGGCTGCCCATCTCTACCCCTCCTATGTGCCTGGATGAATATTTCTTCTTTAACTCCTTGGTTGTCAGACTTCCATAAAGTTTGATTTTCTGTCAGTTCTGGTTGTTTTTGTTTTTAAATTTGTTGTTGTCCTTCTTTTGGTTGTGTGAGGAGGCACAGTGTATGTATATCTATGCCTCCATCTTGGTGGGATGTGTCAGGGGTTCTTAACATTGCACTCTACATGGCTCTTTCTTGCATACCTAAGGGAGACTCTAAGGTCTCATTCTTTATTATTTATTAGTGGCTTATTAAGACTGCTAAATAAAAACAGATTGTTGAAAAATGTCATGTTAATTTTAAAATGCTGGTTATGCTCTACAGCAGATTCAGCAGCCTTTGTGTCATGGGCCCACCACTGGGTTTTGCATATATAGTTATGTAAGGACACATCCATGGTTACCTGTTAACATATTGTCTATGGCTACTTTTCTTATAACAGTAGTGTGCAATAATTGCAATAGAGATGCTTTGGTTTATAAAGCCTAAATCATTTACTATCTAGCCCTACTCTAGAGTAGCCCTGTCCAATAAAAATATATTGTGAGCCATATTTATAGTGTAAAATTTTCTAGTGGCCACATGAAACAAGTAAATTTAAATTGGTGGATTTAATTTTTAATATTTCATTTTTATTTTATTTTTTCCATTACAATTTATCCCCCTATACTCCCTTCCATCTCCACCCACCTCTTCCCTCCCCTCCACACTGTTGTTCATGTCCATGAGTTCTTTTTCTTTGTCGCTCAATCCCTCCACCTCCTAACCTCCTGCCCCTACCTTAGCTGTCATAGTGCTTTCTGTCTATGACTCTGTCTCTACTTTACTTGTTGGTTTAGTTTGTTCATTAGGTTCCACATATGCATGAAATCATATGGTATTTGTCTTTCTCTGACTGGCTTATTGGTGAAATTGATTTTAACAAACTAATATAGCCAAATATTATCATTTCAATACTTGCTCACTATAAAAATTAATGAGACATTTACATTATTTTTCTCATATGGAGACTTGGAAGTTCAATGCTGATTACTCTTGTAGCATAATCATATTTATAGGAGCCATGTTTCAAGGGCTTAATGTCCACTTATGGCTAGTGGCCACCCAATTGGATAGCAGGGATCTAGCATGTAGTATTAGCACCTTCTTTTTCTTTTACTGCCTAGAAGATTTAGTTGATTGGTACCTTATTGGCTTCATCACCCTTATCGGTAGTTGTATTCTCAGTTCTGAGAAGAAAGGGACTTCTTTCAAGTGATTTAGGTAATTCAAGCTTATTCATTGTGGAATGGGGTGCAATGCATCCTGAGAGCAGAATGATGGAAGAGCCTTCCTTTTGTAGATGGTATCCTTTGCAACTGCATGAATGGAATTGGAGAATATTGTGCTAAGTGAAATAAGCCAGTCAGTGAAAGAAAAATACCATTATCTCACTTATAAGAAGAATCAAGTGAACAAAATAAACTAATGAGTAAAACAGAACCAGGGGCATGGAAACATGAAACAGATTGGCAGCTGACAGAGGAAGGGGAATAAGGAGAAGAAGAAGAAGGGAATAATCAAAGAACATGTATGAATGACCCATGAACATAGACAATGGTGTGGGGATGGACTGTGGGAGTGGGGGTTGGGCTAGATGGAGGAGGGCAAATGGGGGAAAATTGGGAAAACAGTAAAACAAAACAGTAAAAAAAATAAAAAAGGAATGAATAGCCATCCAGCTCTTGGAAGGTTGAAGGGCTTTTGTCTTCTGTCCACATTTGGTTCCTAAAATGTATCCCCTAAGGCAGGGGTGTCAAACTCATATTCTCTGGGACCCACATCAGCTTTGCAGTTGCCTTCAAAGGGCCAAAGTAATTTTAAGACTGTTTAATGTAACTACTCCTTAACTGTTAAGGAGTTGAAATTACACTTGGCCCTTTGAAGGCATCTGCGAGGCTGATGTAGTCCCTGGTAAAAATGAGTTTGATGGCCCTGCTCTAAGGTGACCCAAGTGACATGAAAGTAAGTAACTTTCTCAGAGGATAATAATGTAATATTTATTAATTCCTCTTAATAGTAAAGAGGAAAAAGTGCAATAAAAGAACTAATTTTGTTAAAGAATGGCCAGGAGGCATAACTTAACAAAATAATTTTATTTTTAATTTCTTTAACTCTGAGTTGCTTGGTCTGTGACAGGAAAATGAGCTTTATCATTTCAAAATGAAGGATCCAGGGAAAATGTGTGATGCCATTGGTTCTGCATTATTGCAATCTGAACTCATGTGAAAAAAACTGTGCCTTTGTCATGAAGACTGGAGATTGTATATAATCCTACTAATACACTCAGTTGGCTTTGGAAGGCCCACACAGTCTATTTGGTGTGAAGTCTGATTAACTACTAAACAAAAAAGAAAGGAAAATTTGAAAGTGATTGCTTTGGAAAGCACAGAAAAATCCCTGTTTTGTTGTCAGAGTTTTTAGTCTGAAAGTGGAAAAAACAGAGCTTAAAATGTTTATTTGTGAAGCAAGGAAGCATTTAGCGCTGATATTTTCTATTTAACAAGAGACTCCAAGTTGGTGTTCTGAGCATTTATTGAATACATTTAAAAATCATGCATGGGTGACATCATGAGAATTTGACACATTTATTTAAACAATTGACTGGATTGCCAGGTTATACTATTTGGTCTTTAGTTCAGGTATTTTCTGCTTGAAAAAGACCACAGTGTGATGTCTAATGAACAAGTGCCCTGCTAACACACATCTTTGTTTTTCTTTCTAATCTTTTGTTATCACCATGTGGGTAAGAGGGTAAATAATTCTCTTAGTCTTAATATCCTTCTGGAACAAAAGAAATGAGTCATCAATTATTTTTAATTTAAGTCCTCAATCTCCAATATGAATGTTAAGTGTCAGGCAGCACCATCCTATCTCTAACAAAGTATAAAAATAAAGGAAATCTCTAAGAAAAGTGACTCCTCACTGAGTGTTCCTTCCTACCTTATGGATGGTCTTTTTTGAGCAGTATGTATGAGACTGGAAGGTGACAAACCATACCTCACAAGCTTTTTGGGTAGAATAAGTGTATGCTTCTATCAAAATTGTCATCCTCACCAAGTAGTAAGCAGCTGATGGGTCTAGACCCTGTACTTATTTGTGTTGATTGGGATCATGGTGGATACAGATGTGACATGGAGGTTTTGGGAATATAAATGCTCTGGTTTACCTTTTAATAGAACTTAAGTTTTTTAGTTAATTATTCCACTTACATTCCTTTTGCTGACAACAGCAGCTATGTGCAAGAGGGTCCAGTCCCGAAGTATTCACTGAGCAAATTTTCTTGGAGACCATCTTCATCCCCATGTAACTTTTACTGAACACCTTATACTTTGGGGTAAAAAGAAAATCTATAAATTCAGGTATATGTGATAAAATCTTCAGTTAATGACCTTATCTCTGAAGTCATCAAACAATAAGTAGAAGAGAAAGCCTTTCTTTGTTAATTTTACAAAAATTGGTTGAACACCTTTCATGTAGAAAACACAGTGCTAAGTGCTAATTTAAAAAGAAAAAGAAGACAGTGAGGCTCTGTAGTCATTTGGGGGAAGAGTTACACTAATGTAATAAAGAACTCAATAGAAAAAAACTGAAGGTGTCATAAATATACAAATGAGAGAATCATCTCAGTGAAAGCTGAGACCTGGACACCTTTCTTCCCTATTCAACCTCAGGTATGGATGCTTTGGGGGCATGTAGGTTGTCTAATGTCCATGCAGACACCATCAAGAAACATCATCCTTGTTTCCCATCAGAGCTTTCATAATGGAAAGACATGCTTTGTGAAAGTTGTGCATGGGACTTTGTGTTGCAGGGGTATTATATCCCCTATTAAACATTAAAGCAAGGGAGGAATATTAAATGTGAACTCACAGGACATCCTTTAGTTTAAACTTCTGTGTCTGACCACTAAACAGACACAGAGTTAATCTGTATGCCAAGTATCGGTCTAATGCTTGGGACACATGTGTGAATAAGACGATGCCCAGCCCTTGAGATAATTTTCATTTTCTTCTGGGATGGAACAGGTAACACATCCACACACAAATGAATCAATCAGGATTATGTTAGATAATGAAGAGATCTATGCACCACATAAGATAGGGCCACCAGAAAGATAGTAGCCTATGAAGAAATGAGTGGTGGTTGCTTCCATTAGGGTCAAAGAAGGCTCATTGAGGAAGAATTAAACGATGAGAACAAAGCAACATTTGCAAAGGTCCTGAGATGGGAATGGGTCCTGAAAGTCTGAGTAACAGAAATGACCACTATTTGCAAGAATCATGTCATCTAGTGGGGAATGGGAGACAGTAAGGGCAGGAGATGGATGGTGGTCAGGGACTTGAGGTCAGAACTAGACACTCATACACACACAGTGATGGGGAAATCACCAGTGGAAGCATATCTCATGCCAAACATCACAAAAATTGTTATTACAAAAACAAAAAACTATATTTAAGGGAGGTAGGGAAGCCTCAGACATAACTTCTAGGTATGATAACCATTAGAGAGTTCAAACTCTCTAAATGAGAATAATATGGATGACATCCTCAGTCCCCCCCCATCATGTTCACCCCTACATCAGAAGATGGTATTAAAGGGGAATCCTGTGATTGCAATAAACACAGAAAGCCTTCCGGTTTAGTTGTAGCACCTTCCAGTACTTAGAGATTGCACAGGATAATCCTGGGAATGTAATGAATGTGCAGCAAGATGTTAGAAGCTGAATTCTATGGATTTAGTAGAGTTATGAGAGGTATTTTATAGATGCCTTTCATCGTTGCCATTTAAAAGAGGAGAAAATTTAGGAGTCAGCTAATGGTAAAAGTGGCCTGGGTGAGATAAACAGATGTCCCATGGATCTTTCTGGAATGTCCTTGCTGCACAGCATTTTCTGTCTAAGAAAGTAGGACTTGAGAAGATGAAAAGGTTATTGGTGTACTGAACTGGACTGATGAGAAATGGTATACTGAGACACACTTAATTGTTGTCTCTCTGTCCACCTGCCTAAATCTCTCTCAGAGTATACTAAATATTACTAAATAACATACACTCCCCACAATGAGATTTCATGATTGCACTGTTTTTGTTAGTACAATGTTACTATTTGTGGAAATGCTTACCCTGCCATATAACCTTATTCATTTCAGGAACTTCCAGAAAGATCTATGCCCTCTTCAATAGGGAATTGGCTGCCAGTTTACCCTTCACCTCAAACCTTTGTCTTGTTGCTTTGTCAGTCTTAAACTACTACACTGTGGTCCTTCTCCACTCACAGTCAAGCCACTTGTATGGAAAGAGCTTCCTTAAGTCAGGCTTCAAAATGCAAATAAAATCCCGTTTCACTGCTAAAGACCTCATGGGGCAAGTGTCTTCCCCAGTAGTGGTGACCAGCAAACGAGGCTTTCTCCTGCCAACAGGTTGTGTTGGTGTCTGAAAATGGACATGCCCAAAGTTGATGAAAGAGAGATTTACCAAGAGAAATTTGACTAAGCTTGGGAGCTTGAGACAGATTAAAACATAACAAAATTAAGAGCATGAAAAGATAAGTCACACACTGGGAAAAGATATTTTCAACATTCATACCTGATAATGGACTGTTATTCAAAATAAAGAACTTTTCAAACTCAACAATGTGAAAACCGATCACCCAATGAATAAAATGGGCAAAAGATCTGAACAAGTCAACTCACCAAAGATATATAAATTACAAGTAAGCACATAAAAAGATGTTCAATGTCATATATCTTTAGGGAATGGCAAATTAAAACAAGGAAATACCACTACCACCTATCAGAATGGCAAAAATCAAGAAGAGCGACCACACCAATGCTGGTGACAATGGGGAGCACCAAGAACTCTCATTCATTGTTGGTGGGAATATAAAATGGTGCAACAACTTTGGAAGACATCTTGACAATTTCTTATAAAATTAAACATACTCCCAAAATACAATCCAGCAATCATGCTCCTTGTAATTTACCCAAATGAGTTGAAAACATGGCCACACTGAAACCTGCACATGTCATGACACCATAAAAGTCCTAGAGGAAAACTTAGGCAAGAAAATTTCAGATATCCCATGCAGCAATATTTTCACTGATATGTCCTCTAGAGAAAGGGACATAAAGGAAAGAATAAACAAATGGGATCTCATCAAAATAAAAAGCTTCTGCACAGCTAAAGAAAACAGTATTAAAATGAAAAGAGAAGCAACTGTATGGGAAAACATATTTGCCAACGATGCCTCAGACAAGGGTTTGATCTACAAAATATGTAAAGAACTCACACAACTCCACTCCAGGAAGACATACAACCCAGTGAAAAAAATGGGCAAAAGACCCAATCAGACACTTCTCCAAGGAGGCCATACAGAGGGTCCAGAGACATATGAAAAGATGCTCAGTATCGCTAGCTATCAGAGAGATGCAGATTAAAACCACAATGAGATACCACTTCATACCATTGGGAGTGGCCTTCATAAACAAAGCAACAAACAACAAGTGTTGGAAAGGATGTGGAGAAAAGGGAACATTAGTGCACTGTTGGTGGGAATGCAGACTGGTGTAGCCACTGTGGAAAACAGTATGGAATTTCCTCAGAAAACTAAAAATTGAATTGCCTTTTGACCCAGCAATTGCACTGCTGGGATTATATTAGAACCTTAAAACACCAATCCAAAAAAAAAAAAAAAAACTATTCAACCAAATGTTCATAGCAGTACAAATTACAATAGCCAAGTGCTGGAAGCAATATAAGTGCCCATCAGGAAATGAGTGGATCAAAAATCGATGGTACATTTACTTGATGGAATACTATGCAGCAGAAAGAGAGAAGGAGCTCCTACACTTCAAGACAGCATGGATGAAACTGAAGAGCATTATGCTAAGTGGAATAAGCCAGGTGGTGAAAGACAAATACCATTTGATCTCACCTTTAAGTGGAACCTAGTAAAAAAAAAATGAACAGGCAAACAAAATATAACCAGAGATATTGAAATTAAGAACAATCTGACAGTAACCAGAAGGGAGGTGGGAGGGGATAGTAAAAGGATGGGAGGAGGGGTTTTCAGGAACAACTATAAAGTACACATGGAAAAAAACAAGTAGGGGATAGATTCAGGGGAGGGAGGTGGGGATGGCTGTGGTGGCGGGGCAATGGTGGGGGGGAAATGCAGACAACTATACTTGAACAACAGTAAAATTTAAAAAATAACATTAAAAAAACCTGCACATGAATGTTTGTAGCAGTTTTATTCCTAATTGTTGAGTACTGGAAGCAACCAACGTGTCCTTTAGTAGGTGATGGATAAACAAACTGTTCCATCTAGACAAAGGCTAATAATAAGTTAGCTAAATAAAGGAAACATAAATGCAAGATATTAATAGTAAGGAAATGTGGTGTGGGTTGGGGGACAATCAGGTATCTGAGAACATATTGTGCTTTCTGCTCAATGTTTTTGTAAACTGAAAGCTGCTTGAAAAATGTAAAACATTAATTAAAAATAACAACAAAATTCCTGACAATCATAGTCTAATAAATTATTAAGTAATTTGGGCACCAGTTACAATGAATAACATCTAAACAGCCTCCTCACTTAGACCTAGCTAAATGAATGAGGGAAACAATATCATCAGGAAAGTTTTCAATGAGGTTTTAATCCTTGGCAGAACCCTTAAGAGAGAGAAAGTGGATTAGCTGGGTGATGAGGAGTACAGGACATTTTAGTCCAGGAAAGTAGCATGTATGAAAGTCTAGGTATAGGAGGGAGTGTCTTCACAGTGCAAGGGGGGAGAGAAGAGGATACCCTCAGGACCAGGGGTGTGACATGGCCAATGGGCATTTTGGGACAATTATTCTGGTTGCAGAGGAGAGGTGGGTTATAGGGTACAACTTTAGAGGCAGCCAGGCCAAGGCAGTAACTATCAGAGGTGAGGGATTTTGTGGGGTTTGCCTCTCTCTCCCTGTGGCTAGCATAGTGCTAGGTGCCCAGTGCAGATGAGGGCAGCATTTGCTGACCAAGCAGCATGGACAGCATTTGCTGACATGTGTTCCCTACAGCGGAACTTCAAACATTTTCTCCTCTGACCTACTCAGCTCTCTCTGCTATTGCATCTAGAATCACACGGGGACATCTTTTCCAAATGCTAAATTGGAATGCATGATCTGATAATTATATGAACTAGTTGACATTTGTGGTTGCCCCCCAAAATCTGTTTTAAAGAGTCAGAGGGATAAACATTTTTATTCTCTTTCCAAAATGGAGACACATTATTTAGAACTCTTGTGGAAAAAGTAGAAAAAAGAGTTTGGGAAAAAGAAAAAGAAAAAATGGTGTAGAATATGTTTCATTTATATAGTAAGGGATTCCTGGGCCACATAACAGCATGACTTTCCAAAGTTCACAATGGCCCTCTTTATTAGTGAATTTTAGAGTATTTTGGAGGCAGAATTTTCTGTGAATAGGTAGCAGATACATAAAAAAAGAGGCATGCTTGCTGACAGTATAATAATAGCTCTGACTCTGGTGTCACTGAGCAGCCTAGCCATGCAGCACAAGTTGCTCAAAGTCCTTTTGTGTTTCAGAGAAATTTACCTTAATTCCTCACAAAAAAGGGACTTTTGAAAATTACATTGACCATACTGTATCCTTATAATCCTTCATGTGTTTTGTCTTCTTATAATTTGTTCTTAAGTCATTATCTGTTAAAACCAAAATTTAAAATGTAAGATAAAAGTTTACTTGAGTTATAAAAAGCAGTTTAGATCAGCTCACATGTTTGGCTCAAAATCATTCCCTTTCCCTCTGTGTCTCTGTGTCTCTGTTTCTGTGTCTCTCTGTCTGTCTTTCTCTCTCTCCCCCACCTTACCCCCTCATTTCTTTCTGTCCAACTTTTATTCATCATTTGCTTTTTCTTCACAGAATACTTATCTCTTCAGAGCACTTCAGCTCATAGTAAACAATGTCATTATTGTTTTTACATTGTCTTCAGTTCTGGTGTCTGTGCAGGGCTCTGTACTTTCACAGAAAGATGACACTATTTCTGGGACTCCAAAGATCTCCCAGGGTTCCCACAACCTCAGATATTGGGAGGGGAGCAACTTGGGTCCCTAATGAGCCTAGAGCAGCTCTCTCTGTATCTTTTTATAGGTTTCTATATTTGATTTCATTTGGAGATAGGGCTCCTAATTAAACACAACAGACAAAAAGATAAAAACCCATGATTTCAGTTGAACTGATAGACAGACATCAGGTCATGGTTACATGTACTTTGCTACTCTCTCTTCTTTCCCAATTTCCGTTGTCTTCAGAGGCCAGATAGATTCAGGATAAATTCCCTGCTCTCCTCCATCAATCACTATGTGTTCAGAAACCCTGGAATCAAATATTTCAGCTGTATTGAACTCTAGCTATCTAAGTCCAGGAACTAAATGGATGTTTACTAATAATATATCAAACAGTACTCCTTGTCTTAAGCAGTCACTTATGCTCACACGGTCATGCACATTAATATGTGAATAAAATTGATTTCTTTATTGTTATCACAAAGGTCTGAACTGAGACAATATCTGAAACAAAGCAAGCTTTCTGTTGTTTCTAATGTGTCACTATTTTTTTTTTTTACTGCCCTGGAGCAAGTCATTGTGTGTGTGTGTGTGTTTGCGTGCGCACGCATAGGTAGCATCTTAAATTCCATCTAAAAACATTGGAAGAGAAATATTATGGAAAGTTAAAGGTCTGGAAAGAATGTGGTCTGAATATTTCACATTTGTCAGATAAGAGGGTTGAGCAGTTTCCCATAGAATTTACCTCAAATTTAAATTGTTTTAAAGGGTCTGGCATTTCAAGCTCATAGGCTGAGTAGATGTGAGGAGAACCTCAGGGAGGTGGTGCCTTGTGTATTAACACATGAAGATCAAGCTAGGTTTCTGACACTTTCTGGGTAGTGACCTTAGGGAGATGTTCAGTCTCTGCTCCTCAGTTTCTTCTCTATAAAACATAGATAATACAATCTTACCTTTTTAGGATGTTAGGAGAGAAAACTATGTAGTAAATATGAAAATGATTATCAGCTGGGCGTTCTGTGGGGGCAACCACTGTTATCATCATTTATTTTGTGGTATCTAGTACACAAAGTGCTTGAAAATGTTTGTTTAACTAGGTGTGTGTGTGTGTGATATGAGCAAAAATAGTAACAAAAGTGTGAGCTGAGATTTATTTGCATTCCTGTTTGCTTTTGCTCTAGTGCGTCACCGGTATAGAGAACGGTTCCATTGGCATTCCTGTTGCTGATCCACCCTTCATGGGACAAAGCAGGGAAGCTGTGAGCTAGGGCCTATTTAACAAGCTGGCACTTTGGTCCTACTCTTTTTTTTTTTTTTAAGAGCTAATAGTAACAATGTGAAAAAGTGCTAGTTTATGTGCTGCCACATGTTTGAGAGGAAATAAAACCACAGCATGTGTCCTCTTATAGTATGTGGTTGGAGAACCACTTCCCAGAAAAAGGTGAGCACATGGCACACCAAGAAGTGCACAGAGTGCCTGTGCTTTGACAAAGGAAAGCCATATAGGAGCTGGCGCTCAGCTCTGGGGCTCTGACTTGGTGACATCAGGTAGTGTTGAAAATATCAAAGGCCAAGACTTAATTCTCAATATTTTGAAATCCTTTGATTAGTCTTCACTGCCTTGATGGTTTCTCCAGTGGCTGTGGGAGGTTTCCTGGTTTAAAGAAAGTAAGGTAAGACCGCTGTAAGGAGCGACACTCAACCAGCTGAGATTTTTAGGGGCCTCAGAAAGCTGTGGTGAATGTAGGGTGATAAACCTTACAGAGGCTTTCCATTTTGGAAAAGTGAGCTTTGTGGAAGTTTTGCAGAAAAGCTTGACTATACTTTCATTCCCAGGAGACCTCTCCAAATATTGATAACTATGTCAGAATGAACTGCCTTATGAAGATGATTTTATGTCATTATAGACTTCATGGATGAATTTTAACCTCTTCATTGCTGTCAGAGCCAAGGCAGTGGAAAAAATGAAATTGTAGGCTTTGGAGAGGAGGCACTTGTTTCCAAATGACATCCTAACTCCAGCCCCACTCATCATTTTTTTGATGTCTTTGTTAAGATCTGAATAGTCTTACTTTGGATGCCAGTGATCATAAAAAAGGAGATGATTAAAAATAACCTGAAAACTTTTCTTTGCTGTAGAAATTACTTTAGAAAATTAACAGTTTTCTTTAGGCATTTTCCTTCTCTGTATAAAGTAAGACTGTATCCTGTGGTGTCTGAGGACAATGCATAAGTAGAAGGATCCACTTGGACTTCCCTCTCAAACATTTCAGTGGAGAAAAGGACCTTGCTAGTTATAGGCATTCGAGAATGTTGTAGCAAACTCTGGTCCCAGAGGACACAGAGAGGAGCCATGGAACTAGGACCTTGGCCATTCAGTTCTGATCTGTGGCCATGCATTTTTAGGTTGGAAAAAAA
The DNA here is from genome assembly GCA_004024845.1 of Tonatia bakeri. Lineage (NCBI taxonomy): Eukaryota > Metazoa > Chordata > Mammalia > Chiroptera > Phyllostomidae > Tonatia > Tonatia bakeri. Next base: position 13,566 of record PVIA01008244.1, read on the forward strand.
ACAACCCTTCACTGCATGGAAAAATGACTTTGTGTCAGGTAGTGCATTTATTTACATTTTCTTATTTAATCCTCACAAAATATTCACAAGGGGTGTTGTGTTATGCTTATTTTGCAGATAATAAAACTAAGATTCAGAACTAGTGCTATTGCTATATGGTTTATTTAGAGTTAGTATCAAGAGTAGGGAAAGAGAAAGAAAACTAGGAAATCAATTAGATTTCAAGATGAAAATGAATTGACAATTTATAAAAAATCCATCTCACTCCCAGCCAGGGTTCAGGGTCCACTCCCTCTAGGGGGAGCTGTGGTGTCACAGTAAGTCTCTGTGGTCCCCCAGGGAAGAATGGCCTGGGATCTGGATACAGCAGGAAGACTCATGGCAGACTGTGTTCTCAGGGGACATTAGACAGTGTGATAAAAAACAAGCCAACAAGCCTAAATGGAGTCGCATATTCCAGTTCAACATCAATAAACTGAGACTTAATTACAGTGTCAGCTCTCCCAGAAATGGACTCTTAAACCAGTCAATCAGGAATCACCCAGTCAGCACTAGCGAAGTCATATGCCTGGTGGATCCCTGCCTTCCCCTGAAGTAAAGTAACTTTAACTGAATCAAGTCACTTTTTGCTAGTATAACCTCCTTGTTCCTTCTCTCTTCTGCCTATAAAAGTTTTCCCTCTTGTATGTGTTGGGAACCATCCTGCCTGGTTTCAGGAGCTGTAACCCCCATGGCTAAGGCTGAGTGAGAGACCTCCAGACCAGGAGACACTAAGGACACAAGCTTACCTCCCTGGGAGGAGGGCTGCCTGCTCCTTGTCTGGCCCCCATTGCTTGGTCGGTTAGCCAATGACAGGTAAGATTTCTCAGAGGAGGATGGACCTAAGACAGGCACAATCACATGGGAAGGCCCTCAGGAAAGGACTTGGGGGGCTGTAGAAAATGGGGGTGATTGCCCCTTGCCCCCCGGCTTTGACAAAGCTTGAATCCTCATTCTGCCTACAAGAAGTCTCAAATCTCTTGGCTGCCTTGTCTCCTCTGGCTGACTCAAGCCTGTAACAATGACAAGAGGCAGTGCAGCCCTATGCTTGAAATGGGATTCCCAGGGTAATCAGGCTTGAGACAGGATATGTAAAATCCTGTGGAACCTGCTTTGTTGAGGATGCTCTTAATTAGATTATGAAGGCCCGGGCAGGAAATGTATTTAGCTCCTTAAGTTCTGTAGTTTTTTAGGTTATAAGTCCCCAACTCAGTGTGAGCCCTTTTTAGCTCTTTGATCATTATCTATTTGTTTGACACTCAGTGCCAGACAATGGTTAATAATCTGTATCTGTATTCCTACCCAAAACTACCTAATAAAAGCCTGTTCAGGCAAGATGGTGGGACACTCTCTCTCCTTTAGAGAGAGTGGCTGTGCTGCTCCTATTCCTCCACAGGACTCGGTAGTCCGTGTGTATTTCTCTCATATCTCAACCATCTACAGCACTGCATATATTGCAGGCTGGTATCTGCATCATGTATGGCTCCTCAGAATTCCTCTCTATGCATGAGATGGAATACTGATCAGTTCATGAGTCATTGAATAAAGACAATAAGATCTTTAAGATTTATTCAGCTATTTTTTTTTATATTGAAGACATTTTTGATTGTCACAGTTGGGTGGACTTTATCTGGGGGTAGAGCCCAGGAATGCTGTTAAAAACCTGAAATGCACAGAGCAGTTGTCTAAAAGGACAGTGGTGCCAAGGTGGAGACACCCTGCTTAGTTAACTTGCCTTGATTGATGGAATATCATAGGTTGATTTATGGAATTCAGTTGGAAGATTCAAGAAATTTAGAGCAGAGGAGCTTTCTTGATATCTAGGGTCTTTTCTACATTTTGAAAAGATATCCTTCACCTGCCTCCTCCCAACATGGAACTGTGCACAGCAGAATGTGGGCTGGACTGGACTGACAGCCTGGAGGCCAGCTGGCTTTAGTACAGGAAATGACTTAATCAGAATATGGCCACTGAGATGAAAGCCTGGGATGAATGGGGAGATGACAGGTTTGGAACATCAGATTCCAGTGGGCCACCCATAATTTTGGAAGACCCAGTCTTGGGATCTTTGGGTCAAGAGGTACATTCCATTCAATTTCTTGTTTTCCCAGTATGCAGAATCCACCTACCAGCTCAGGGAATATTTTTCTGTTCATAGAATGGACTAAGCTCATAATCACCTCAGGTTTTAGCATTTGCTGTTTGCTCTACCTGGATTATTGCTTGCTCCCTCACATCATATACATTTCTGCTTAAAAGTGAGAAAAACTATCTGAACTTAAAGTACTCTTCACTCCTTCATACTTTGTGTTCCTTCAAGTTGCATCATTTATACTTTCAGGGAACTTTTAGACACTTGAAATTGTTATTTTCCACATCTTTATCTGCCTCTTTTGTTTCATGAGAACTAAGATTTTGTTTGTCTTGGTCACTATGTTATTCTGTATTTCAGAATGGTGTCTGTTCTGGGATTTTGATTAGTATTTGATAATTTTTTCCCAATGAAAGATGAATGTGTTTATGTGTGTTGTCTGTGTATGTCTAAGCACATACCTGTGAGACTCCCAAGTTACTCAATTCCAAGGCACAGAAGACCTGAATATGGTGAGCAAGATCTTGAAAGCCCATTTGTTACTTGAACTTATGGAGTTGTAGAGGTTACCCATACAAGGATCCCAAGTTCTCTGTTACAGCTCCTCTAAATTTGAGAGTGATGATGAAGTTAGCAAGGTCCCTTAAAGCTTAGACAGACTGTCTTGGTTTAAGCAGTGGTGAGCACTGCACTACGCAGCATTTTATTTAAAGTTTAACAAAATAATCTACACAGACCATCTGTTTCAGGAACAATAAATAAACAAAAATATGAATTTAAAAATAATTAGGAGGACAGTACATTGGACAATTCATTACTCACTTGGGAAAGATAGTGATAGCAATGCTATGTTCAAAGTATCTCCGTCATTTCTAATTGATCAAAATAACCTGATGTTTATAGACAATGAGAGAGTGACTCAGAATGAAATAAAGTCAGCAAAATGCCAGAAGTTTTTTCATCGAAAACAGAGACATGGCCCATATGTTCTGAAATATTTTTGTCCTTAGGAAATGTTTATAAAAAATGGATAGGCAGTTTCTCAAAAACAGACTCAACTAATAGTAACACAATTTGATTTGGATACCAGAAGCATTTTTTCTACTAAGATCACCTTTCTTTTTATTTGCTAATTGCCCCTTGTTGTGTTTGAGACACCATTCAGGCACCAAAGGCAAACAGTTGCCTTCATGGCACATTCATTTTAGGCAAAAAATTTAAAATGTTAAACATTTTTAGAAATTTTTCATGGTATTATTCATTTTTTTGTAAATAAACATGATAAATGATAAATAATGCCATTGTCTCATAATATGCAAAATATATACATATATATTTAGTTGGGCTACATTTTAGAGCACATGTGGCAGCTGACAATTGGCCTTAGATTTGGGGGTGGTGGGAAGACAAGCTGTAGGGTAAACCCATTAAAACTTAGGCTGATTTTGTACAGACACTTTTTGTTGCAGAGGCAATGTTGGCTAGTACGGTGGTGTGAATGTGAAAATATTTCAATATTTGGACATTGGGAAGTGTCACAACAAAACCTGGAGTTCTAGATTCTCCTGAAAGAAAAGAAGATGTAGTCACAGGTACTACCCACCATTTCGGCATAGCTGGAATAATGAATTAGGAAGAAAAAAAAGATAATCCACTTTTCTCTCTCTCCTTCTCCCTTTCTCTTTTTTGTTTTTCCTTCCTTCCTTCTGTCCTAATTTCTGAATCTGTGAGACTGTTGCATTGGTGTTTTTTTTCCCCCCAAGGGGTGGTCTTCAGAGGGTTTGAGACAGACACATCAGGGTTCCATTATAAGTGGCTGACTTTTCACCATGTGGAAAGGTGAAAATGGAATTGATTCTGTATGTTTTATGCCTCATGTGTTTAAGGTGCACAAGGTGCTCCAAGGCCTTAAGATGAATACATGAAATGACAACAGTTAATGAGACTCAACTGAAAAAGTAGACACTAAAAGAATACAAACCAGTGCTTGAGAAGGAGCCCAAACTGACTTACCCATGAGGACTGAAGCTGGGGTTGGAACTTCAAGTCTCACAACTTGTTTTACCATAAAGGACTGGAAGTTATCAGAAACTTTCTGGTTTTCTTTAATCACATTCTGAAAGAGTGTAGGGAGTGGGTGGTAAAGCTGGGAGCAGATGGTAAGACAGAGGGAGAGAGGTTGTCTATGTGAGGTCTCTGTGTCTGACACTCAGTAGGCACTGGACAGGTATAGATAAAGGATCCCTGCCTTGCTTTTGATAGAATTGGAACCTACTAGGACACTTGGGTAAGTTACTTATAAGATAACTAAAGTTTTGGGTGATTTGCCCCATGTTACAGCCTAGGATGGACTGCAGCTCTGAGGAGGCCTCTCCCTGCTTCTTCAAATGTTCTCCCCAGACAGACAGGCAAGTTTTGGCCTCTATACTAGTTGCAGGAGTCCCTATACTTTAGCCCCTGCAAAAAGAGGTGCATCTTGTAAGGTCTCTGAGGGCATTTATCTCCTCCAATTTCCTACCTGATAGTTTGTTACTCATTTAGTTATTTATTTTGTATTAGAGAGGGGAAGGAAAGGAGAAAGTGGGGGAGAGAAACATCAGTGTGTGGTTGCCTCTTATGTGCCCCCTACTGGGGACCTGGCCCACAACCAGACATGTGCCCTAACTGGGAATTGAACTAGTGACCCTTTGGTTCACAAACTGGCACTCAATCCACTGAGCCACACCAGCCAGGGCATGTTACTCCTTTAAAGCTCACCTCTGGCAGAAGCTTGGAGTGCTGTGTTTACCCACACCAGGGCCCCACCTCCCTTGGGTTACTGGAAGGCACACACTGCCCCTTTTGCAGCCAAATTCCAGGGCTAACACCTTTGTTGGAACTCAATGAATGACCGAAGAATGAATTGATATTCCTATATCACTGATGTCCTTGCGTTTAGCATCTGTTCTACCACTTAACATTTACTTGCATTGACTTCTTATATTAAAATAGTTTATTCTGTTTCAGCTGAATTGTCCATATCCATTAGAAACTTTGGCTGGTTTCATGGTTGACACTGCATTTCACTGGTCATTATTAGATTTACTACCTCTGATCTGTGTTTGTAGTGCTAATAACTGGTGCTTTTTAAATTGAATTTATTGGGGTGACATTGGTTTGCAAAACCATACAGGTTTCATACCTACAGCTTAATAAAACATCATCTGCACACTGCTTTGTCCTCCATTGCCTTAAGTCTCTTTCTGTCCCCATTCCCTGCCTCTTTGCCCACCTCTGCTTACCCTATAACTCCCTTTTCCTCTGTGTCTATGTTATGTATATATGTTCTTTGGCTAATCCCTTCACCTTCTTTCACCCAGTCCCCAATTTCCTCTAACAGCTGTCAATCTGTTCCATATGTCCATGTCTCTTTTTTTTATTTTGTTCATCAGTTTATTCTCTTTATTAGATTCCACATATAAGTGAGATGATATGGTATTTGTCTTTCTCTGACTAGATTATTTCTCTTAGCATTATAACCTCCAGGTCTATCCATGCTGCTGCAAAAGGTAAAGTTTCCTTCATTTTTATGGTTGTGTAGTGTTATATTGTGTACATATACCACAGCTATTTAATCCACTCATCTGCTGATGAGCACTTGGGCTGTTTCTAGATCTTGGCTATTGTAAGTAATGCTGCAGTGAATGTAGGGGTGCATATATTCTTTTGAATTAGTGATTCTTAAGATATATTCCCAGGAGTGGGATTGCTGGGCCAAGAGTTCCACTTTTAATTTTTTGAGGAAACTCCATACTGATTTCCACAGTGGCTGCAATAGTCTATATTCTCACAAAAACTATACAAGGGCACCCTTTTCTCCACAACTTTGCCAGCACTTGTTATTTGTTGATTCATTGAAGAAAGCCATTCTGACAGGTGTAAGGTGATATTTCATTGTGTTTTTTAATTTACATCTCTCTAACAGTTAGAGATGTTGAGAATTTTTTTCAAATGTCTATTGGCCATCTGTATGTACTCTTTGGAGAAGTGTCTATTCATGTCTTTTGGACATTTTTTTAGTTGGGTTTTTAGTTTTCCTGGTGTTGAGTTGTGTAAGTTCTTCATCTATTTTGGAAATTAACCCCTCATCAAATGTATCTTGGCAGATATGACTATGTTCTATCAATAAATGATTTCCTATTCATTTTTTTTTGTTGATTTTGTTTGGTGTGAAGAAGCTCTTTAGTTTGATATAGTCCCATTTAAAATTTTTTTCCTGTGTTTCTCTTGCCTGAGAAGATATATTAGCAAAGATGTCTATGAGATATGTCTGAGATTTTACTGCCTATTTTCTCTTCTAGGATTTTTAAGGTTTTGTGAATTATATTTAGGTCTTTTATCCATTTTGAATTTATTCTTGTGTGTGATGCAAGTTGGTGGTCTAGTTTCGTTATTTTTTTGCATGTACCTGGCCAATTTTTCCAACACAGTTTATTGGAGAGACTGTTTTTACTACATTGTATCCTCTTCCCTATTTGTCAGATATTAAATGACCACAAAGGCATGGGTTTTTACCTGGGCTGTCTGTTCTGTCCCATTACTCTGTATGTCTGCTCTTATGCCAGTGTCTAGCTGTTCTGATTACAGTTGCCTTGTCATGCAATTCGATATTAGGTATTGTGATATGTCCAATGTTGTCTTTCTTTATTAAGATTTTAAGTCTATTTGGGGTCTTTTCTGGTTCCATATAATGTTTGGAATAGTTTTTCTACATCTCTGAAGTATGCCATTAGTATTTTAATAAAAATTGTGTTGGATCTATAGATTGCTTTAGGTTGTATGAATATTTTAATGATGTTGATTCTTTCAATTCTTGAAAATGGTATATGCTTCTACTTATGTGTATCTCCCTCAATTTCTATTTTCAATATCCTATAATTTTAAGAGTAAAAGTCATTTACCTCCTTGGTTAAATTTATTCCTATATTCCTTATTTTACTTTTGTTGCAATGGTAAATGGAATTGTTTTCTTAATTTCTTTTTCTTATAGTTTATTTTTGATATATAACAATGCCAATAGTTTCTGAATATTAATTTTGTATACTGCTACTTTATCAAGTTCATTATTAGATCTAGCAGTTTTTTTGCTAAAGTATTTAGGGTTTTCTAAGTACAATATTATGTCATCTTTGAATAATGACAGTTTTACTTCCTCCTTTCCAATTTGGATGCCTCTTATTTCTTCTTCTTTTCTGAATTTTGAGGGAAGGACTTCCAGTACTATGTTGAATAGGAGAGGTGAAAGCAAACAGCCTTACTTTGTTCCTGATCTTAAGGCAAACACTTTCAGTTTTTTTCCCCATTGAATATGATGTTGGCTGTGGGTTTGTTATATATGGTCTTTATTATTTTGAGGTATGATCCCCCTGTTCCCACTTTGTTGAAAATTTTTATCACATATGAGTGCTGGATTTTACCAAATGCTTTTTCCTGCCTTTGTATACAATCATATGATTTTCTTCTTTCATTTTGTTTCTATTTTCTTTTGTTTCTTCTATTCTTTCACTTAGGGACATATTTATTTGTCTCCCCACATTGTCTCTGTGTATTTGGAAGATCTGTTATGACTCCCAAGCATGTTATAATAGCTTTACTATGTGTGTTGTTGGGCTCAGCCTCACAGTCTTCTAGATCATCTGAGCTTCATGCTCCAGAAGATTTTCTTGTGGATTATGTGCATCCTCTTGTTGTAGTTGAGTCTTGAATGCTGATGACCTTTTTATGGATGAAATTAATCCTTCAGTCTGGTTGACTATAAGGGTAAACCTCAATCACCATGTATGAGATGCTGTGCAGAGGCTACTCTTGAAGCAGAGTTGTTACTAATAAACACCTGCTGAAATCCCCTTTTTGGCTAGTTGGATCAAGCTCTGGTGTGATCAGAAGCCCACCGCTGGTTGTGTTGATTCTGGGTACATTTGGGTGCGGTTCAGATACCAGTTGCTGTCAGACATTGTGAGTAACCAGCCTTAGGCTACCTGTCAGAAGGTACCATGCTATTTGCTGTTTGTGGCTATATCTTCTGGGTCTGGAGGTCTGCCTTCATCTGTCAGCTACTCCACCTCCCCCTGAATTTACCTAGTCTTCCACCAGAGCTTTTCAAAGAAAGATTGTAGAGGCCCAGGCTGCTTCGCCTCACAGACCCTTCCACAGGCTGTGAGCTCAGTAGGGCTGGGTGACTGTAGTCAGGAGGATAGAGCTAATGGTTCTCTTATTTAGGGGTTATGTGTTCAGGCACTCATTGAGGGAAAAGTGGCTCCTACTCTTAAGCCAAAGCACTCAGTCTCTGCCAGAGTCTTCAACTCTAGCTTCCCTAGTAGGAGCGTGCTGCATGTTCAGATTGGGTATAGGCAGTCATCCCTTTTACAGAAGCAAACTCAACTGCTCAGAGCCACTGGGGATTGGAGGAGACAGATCAAAAGTCTCCTGTTGGTAGTGGTTCTGGCCAAGCTGGCAGGAGGAGGCCAAACACTTTGTTTTTGTCCCAGACAATAGCCTCAGAGGGAGACACACTCTGAATGTTTCAGCTCTGAGCAGCCCTCCCTTCCCCCTGGGAACTGCGCTCATCAGGGGTGGGCCACCAGCACTTGTAGGGGCAGATCCAAACAGTTTTCCATTGGTGGTGGTGTTAACAAGCTTGTAAAAGGGGCATGGGCACTTCCTCCTCTTCTGGAGTAGCTCATTCTGAGCTCACAGGGGATGTTGGAGTGCCCTTCCATAATGTAGCCTCACGACTGAGCACCAACCAGTCTGATTCCTGGACAAAAACTTTATTGGAAAATGGGGCTCTGAGAGTTCCAGTTCTCCATAGCTCTTTGATTCCCCCACGTGACCGAACTCGGTAGAGTTGGGCCACAGAGTGATAAAACAGTATGAATGATTCAATAGGTGGGGTGTGCATGGGAGGGCTCATTACACACTTGATGTGGGAAAGAATGATCCCTTTTCCAAAGCTACACCATTCAATCATTGAGCTCTGCCAAGAGCTTCCCCAGAAAAACAACCCCCAAAGGTCCCTTCTGGGTGCACCCAGCAGACCCTTCTGCAGGACCTGAGCACAGCAGAGTGGTGTCACCAGTAGTTGGAAAACCACCAGTATATGCCCCAGGATGGTGCTGCAACAATAGGGGTGCTCAACTCTGGGAAGGTAGTGTTTGTGTCTCTAATGGAATCCCTTTATTCCAAGGTAGATTGAATCCCAACTGATTTTCACCACCAGATGCTATGCTGACTCCTCTTCCTGTCTCTGTTGCTCTGGGTTGGGGATTCCTGGATGGGGTCAAGACCTCACACTATCGGGGATATGGAGTTTTGCAGCTGAGATACCCTTCTGGCTTATCAGCTGCCACACGTGTGTATGGGGGCAGTCTTTTCTGCATTTCCACCTTCTTGCCAGTCTTTATGTGGCTTCTTCTGTAAATCCTTGGTTATAATATTTCCTCTCAGCTAGCCTTCTGTTGGTTATTCAGGTTGATTGCTCATAATTTAGCTATACATCAGATTTGGGGTTGGGAGCAGGTGAGTGTAGCTTCCATCTATTCTGCAGCCATCTTGAAATTCTCCTGACAGGTAGAAGCTTTTTCCAGGCACAAGCCTGTGGGTGAGTATCACACTGTGCTTGAGGTGAGCAGAATAAGCATTTTAGTATTTTACACTAAGGCTCAAAGAAGTTAAGGAAAGATTTGAATTCAAGCCTGTGTATGTTTGGATGAAAAAAATAGAATTGCTCTAAAATAATTTATGGAACACTGTCTGCTGCTTATTCAGAAAGTTCTGGCATGGGAAAAATATCTGTACCCTATTGAGTAGTTTAGTTGAGTAGTTATAGCACATCCAGTCTTAGGGGAAAGAAGGTAGGAGCTTTCCATCCACAACCCCCTTGGGGCCACTGCACTCTCCTGGAAGATAATTTGTTAGAACAATTTTAACCCTTTGATAGATACAGTTTCTGACTCCAACCCTCAGACTTCCTTTTATCTTCTTTTTTCCCCCCTCATCTATTATAAATCTCTTTAGGAGAAGAGCTTATAGTACATGGCAGCAGTGATTTTAATGGCTAATTGAAAAATCATGGGCCTTTAAAGTTCAGAAAGGGCTTCAAAAAGATTGATGATGCCCCATGGGGTTCCTGTCTCTCTCTCCCTATCTCTCACTCTCTCTCCCCTCCCTTCTCTCTGCTAGTTGTCACCACCTGTTAGTATGTGAGTTCAGTAATTTTCCCTTTTTTTTCAGTTACAAACTTTGGGTATAATAAGACAGTTTGGGATATGTTGAGTTTGCTTTTTTTTTTTTTCTCTAGGTAAAACTGTGTCTGCAATTTATTCCATAATGTGGGAAATATACCATCTTTCCCAAAGTGGTTAAGAGACCCTTTTAAACACTGAAGTATCATGGCATGCACATAGATGGTGATGTCATTAACACCTAATAAATAAAATAATATTTTACGTTTGATGCAGTGGTCCTGACTCCCCAAATCCTTGAGCTATAGCATAAATCTGGGTTTCTGAAATAAATCCAATTTGAATGTGGGAGTGGGAGTTTGGAGCTTTCTTTGTAATTGTCACACTGTTATGGAGAACACCCTTGGGTGTCCTCAATTTCCATGTAGTAAGCAGTCCATGGAAGTAGTTCTCAGACTTGGGATTTCGTACAGCAGTAAAATTTCCTGAACATTAGAATACTGACATATTTGTCAATTTTTAATTTTGCTATAGAAAACATTAGAAATATAAAAAATAAAATAAAACAAACCCAAACCAAAATCACATAAATAGCCACCTCCAACCTATAATCTCTGTATCATTCATAAAAGAAACACAATTTCAACATTAAAATATTCAGAAAGCTAAGGCTCCTAATTTGTAAATAAATGAGTCCTTTAAATAGGCTATATTTTAATTATATAAAGCTTACTACATTTTCTTACTTTATCCTGGGCTCATTTTACTTTTTAAACTTCTGATAAAGGAGGGACCAAAATATATGACAGATTAAATATGTCTGGGTAAATATAGGAAAAATATGACCTAATTTCATATGCCTATGAAATTAAAGGGATGATTTAAAATTTTTCTGGTTATGTGGGTATTCAAAAAGTTGTCAAAATTATTTTAAAATAATTACATACATTATGTTAGATCTTTAAACCAGATTTTTCAAGAGAAGGGACAGCTCTAAAGGACATGTCTTAGACTATTACTGCATGTGTCAGACAAGCACCTTGAGTGTTTCTGCCTTTAGCTGATGGAGGTGTTTAGTACCCTGCCATGTGGTGACTTGAGTGTCATGGCATTGTGTCTGTGCTATCTCTTTTGCTCCAGCCTCTTCTTCTGTTTTGGCTACTGCTTCCTGAGGGTATCCTCTATATGTCACATGGCCTTGCTGCCTCATGCCTTTGTCCACATGGCTTTGCAGTATCTATGTCCTCTGTTGGGTGGCCTGTGTCCTCCCTTTGCATCTCTAGTTCAACTTCCTAGAGAAAGAAGATTCTGGTTAGCCCTGTTTGTATTGTGCCTCTGGGTGAACAGAGCTTTCATTTAGGGCCCACAGAGGCTCATTTCAGCTAATTCATTGATTGTCATTGGGGCTAGTGCCCAGCTCTGGTCCACCTAGTGGTTTCTTGGGACATGTGTCCTATCCCAGGTACTTCGCATGAGGTATCAACTTCATTGCTCTTAGAAATCTGTAGGTAGGTGACAGTGTTAAACTTACCTAAGATCTGTGCTTTGTGGAAAACAGCTGTGGTTATTAAATCTTCCCAGCAATAGCTAACCACAGAAGACCACCCGACTCTCTCACATTCTTGGATATGACCCATCTCTATCCTTCCTATGTGACTCCCATGATACTTACCATGACTCTTATTTAGTTGCCTTCATAAAACCCCCATCTTTCTCATTAATGGACATTCTCCTTGTTGCAATAGCCTGAATAACATTGTCCTCTTTATTCTCAGGTGCATTTCATCTTTCATATAAGAATCATTTTTTTCCATTTCTGTTCCCAAGTAAACTAAAACTTGCCCTAAACCACAAAAACAAAAAATGACTGGTGTTTGGTTTTGAGGGTGGCTGTAGAACAAGACTCCAATGCTGTGTGTGTTTTATTCCAGATCCTTGTCATCACATCAGCATCATCAGGATACCTAAAGACTTCCAAGATGTGGCTCTGAGGAAAAGAGTACTGTCTTCGCTAGGCTAGTTAACACTTCCCAGTGATAGAGGTACTCATGTTGTATAAATTCTGAAGGATTTTGTATTTAAGCCAACATTTTTTCTCTGCATCTCTGCTTCTCAAGATTTCCAGAAGCAAACAGGTTCTCCCAGGAACATCAGTGTCAGGTTAACATTCTCAGAGTGGGCCCTGGAGTCTTGGCAAGAAGCTTGTAATGTTTAGATGTGAAACAGGCATCCAACTTGCTGGAAGTGAGTGCATGTTTGACACTGCCTTGAGGACTCACAGCCATGATGCCTGATGCTCTGGTCCCCATGACTGGGACCCAATGGAAGAAGCATTTGCCTTTTCTGTTGTCTTCCCATGCCATGTCTCTGGATTTTATGCACAGATTACTTGTCTAGGAGACAATGTTCTGGGAACTTGTGTGTACTAGATAGAACAGATGGTGCACAGCCCCTCTTCAAGTGTGTAACAAAGATGACCAGCCCCAGTGGGCACTGATAATCCTGGTACTCTGGTACTGCATGGGCTGGGACTGCAGTGAATCCTGTTTCAGGTGCCAAGTCAGGGAAAATGCTTCCTCGTGGCACAGAATCTTGACCTAAAAAGTATTTTGTGATCCTGAGTAGAATTTAATAAGGTCATTGTATACATACTTTGTATACAATAAAATTCTCCAAATTTGTTTCCTTTAATGATTTTTTCTTTATTTTCACAATCAAAGGTCCTTGGTTGTGAAAGAACCCACTGACACCTTTATGGCTCTGCCTCACAGAACTTAGGTGTTGGCCTGTACTTTCTTCCTGCTTTTAAAAAATGTATTCACACACCCAGAATACAAAATAATTCTAGAAAATGCTTATTTTCTCTGTGTCTCTTTTAAGTATTTGGAATTATTTTCATTTTAAGGCCACAGTCTTTTGTTTTTATAAAACATGATGCTGTGATTTAATGTGAACATATTGAATCATACACAGAAGTTGGGAAAAAATATTACCAAGGCACAAGTATGTTAAAAACAAGATTAAATCTCACTCCTGTTTTGCTGAGGCGGCTGGCTGAACCTTAAACACTAGCCCTATTAACAATCTGCACTGAAGAAAAGCAAAAATAATAAGTCACATCTTTTATTTCAAATACCATGAAGCTATTTAAAAAAGTATTTTTTGTCTTTTTTTATTTAAATGAATGTTCAAGTACAGTTTTCACCCCCTTACTCCCATTCAAGTCCTCCCACCTCCCCTCCCTACCTCCCACCCAATCAAGCCCTCCCAATCCCCCTCCCTACCTCCCTCCCATTACCACCCTCCCCCTAGAAAGTATTTATACCAAAAAATTCCTGTTAAATAGAAAAATGGCTGCTGATGGAGTTTAACTGGAAGTTCAATGACAAAGGAAGACCCAGTTGTCACCTTACTGACCCTGCAGCTGCCTCTGGAATTTCACTGCTTGAGATCAAATTCCTATCCTGCTACTTATAAAATGTGTGATGTAGTTAAGTTACAAAAATGTCATTTTCTTGGTAGCTTATAAACAACAGAAATTTATTTTTCATGGTTCTGAAGGCTAGGAAGTCCAAGAAGTCCAAGATGGAATGTATTGACACATTCCATGTCTGGTGAGAGCCACTTCCTAATTCATAGATGGCAGTCTTTTACCTGTGTCATCACAAGGAGGAAGGGACACGGGAGCTCTCAGTGAATCTTTTATAAGGACACTAATCCCTTTCATGAGGACTCCACCCTCATGCTCTAATCACTTTCTAAAAACCCTGCCTCCTTATATATCACATTGGGGGTTAGGTTTCAACATATGAATTTTGAGGGGACAAACATTCAATTTATCCTAGTAACCAGTCTGAATTCTGAGTTCCTTTGCTTTGAAATGAGGGCACATACCATATAGAATTCCTGTGGAGGGTGAGGTCAAGAGGGTGAAGTTTAATGAGAAAGTGCAGACACCTTGTCTAGAACAGCTTTATATTCGCTAAAGTTTATGCTATGTATATTAGCAATCAATGTTCAAGCTCTAACTATGAACACAGGTTCATTCCAATTTTCTGTTTTATTTTCCCCTGGTGAGCACAGGACAGAGGCTTTCCACACTGGTCATTCGCTCCTCTCCAGACCACCCACCCATACACAATGGCCATTGTTTTTCCTTCCTACACTGGGCTTGGACAGCCGGACCTCCTGAAGGTGGAAGGGGGAAATTGTATATTGCAGCATGTCCTTGTCTCCATTTATTTCTATATGATTCTAGATCCCCAGGATTCTGTGGTGACTATATGAGAAGTCATTGTCTCTTTCAACAATGTATTACTTCATACAAACAAACTGAAAGATTGAAAGCAAAATTGGACTTACTTGTGGCATTATCATTTGTGTCTGCTTTCCTGTGTGTTTAGTGCACTCCGTGAAGATAGTTGATGTTCCCTTGGGCCAAGAGCAGCAGGTCTTCCCAGAATGCTCCAGAAATGAGTCACAGAAGACAAACACTGTGCTCCAACATCAGCAAGCAAACATCTTGGCCAGCATGGGGATAGCCAAGTGAGAATGCAGTAATCTGTTCTCTGAGAGTATGAACAAGACCTCCAAATTACTTTCAACCCTAAGAACACTGTTTATGGAGGCATCAGAGAACACTCAGGAGAGCTCTACTGAGGCATGGTTGAGGGTAGAAGCAGCTGAAAACTGTCAGGGAAAAGCCAACATATGCACGTGGACCACATCCCAGTGCATCAACACTGGCATCCAGCCTGGTGTTGACTGGCCTTAGAAGGATGCTGTGGATTTATTTTTGAGGTGGTTCTAGAGGCCCTGTTATGGACAGCAGTTGAGCAATTGCTCTACAGAAGATACTAAGTAGAACATTTTGTGCATAACTTGGGCACCTTCTGATGTGAGGTGACTTCTCCAAGGGCCTGGGCTGCTTCAATGTCTGATTCATCTGGGGAATGTACACGAGCAGGTGGATCTTGACCACTAAATTATGGGGACTAAGGGAGGAAAGTACACAAGGTCCTGTATATTAGTTTATGTTCCATAGTTACACTCATGGATTTCACTTTGTTACTTTTTATTCAATTAAAAGTCAGAAAGTATAGTCTGAATAAAAGCTTATCAAAATGACCTCTACATTGAATCTTCATATGAGATGTATATCTGGCAGGGGTAGCTTTGTGCAAGTAAGATACTTGCATTTTACAGGAGAGATCATCAGTGCCCAGAGAGAGCAAACTACTTCACTTTCAAGTAATATTTACTGCCTTCCCTTTACATGCAATACAACCTCAAGTCATTTGCCTTTTAAGTAATGGGATATGCTAATCTGTTCATATACGTAAGAGCAGTCTATCAGGGTGGACATATAGAGTCTGCTTCAAGCTGCACTTGCAAACATATGCACACACATCCACATGTATGCATGTATGGGGCACACATGCAACACACACATGCACCCATGCTCGCACACACAGCACACATGTGCACGTACCCTTATATATACAAGTGCACACAGAGAGACAGCACACATGCATACACAACACACCTGCACATGCATTCACATGTATGCAGTATGCAAACATATCACACATGTACACGTGTATATAACATATACCCATGCTCACACACACACATGTACTCAGATGCACACAAAACACACATACACACACATAGGAAGAGCTGCTGTGCAAGTTTTTATAACATATGAAGAAGCTGCCTCTATGTCTACTACTCAAGAAGGACTAGGTGGCATCATTACCACCATAAACTTGGTGTCTGTAGTTAGGCATACATTAAACAAAGTTTTGAGAACTAACTTGGTATTTGAAGTATTGCTTGTATATCTTTGGGCATTAATTCTGGAAATTCTGCTGCTGTAAGGTCTTTATTTCTGTCCTTTGACAAAGCTGGCAACCATGTGTCTCTGAGCAAGAATGTGTCTCTTTCTAGCTTTGAGAGGCTCATCTATTAATCTATCCTAAATAGGTAGCATGTCAGGATGTATGTGGTCACTGTGAATTTTATCTGTGATTGTCAGTCACACTCATGATTTTCTTTTTATAGTTTTTTTCTTTCTATCAAGGTTCTTGCAGTCAATCTTGGATTTTCCAGACTGCCCTTTAAATTCAGGGTAATCTCTATCATGCACTAGGCAATTGATTTGAGTCATTTTTGACATTTTCAGGATTGAAAATTTCCCAGGAGAGTTAAAAGAGAAAGTTTTATAACTATGCTGACCTTGAAATAAAAAAGTCATTTCACTTTCCTGCTTCATATCTTACCATTTCCTGGCTTAAAAATCACATTAGAAAAAGCAATAGAGTTACACAATTTAAATTTGTCCTTGCCAATCATATGTGGCAGCTCATACTCAGCAGTGAGAATTTTCTTAAACTGGACAACTATGCTGGGCAAGTATTTAATGAGAGTTGGAGGGATTATAACATTTTCTTTTTAAGTTTTTATTTTTGGTGAACTTTAAGCATCAACATGAACCTAGAGTAACATAACACTTAAACATAGACAATGAAAATGAGCTTGGGGACCCTGAGCAAGGCAGCAAGGGGGATGGGAAGGTGGAAAATTTGGGAAAATGTGGCTGATCTTAAAGCTAAGGGAGAAAGTGCTTGTATGTGATTTTAGGGGAAGAAAAATATGAAAACATAGACTATTCAAGGCTGAGAAGATAATTTTAATATAAGTAGCCATAACCAAGTGGTTCCAGCACAATCTTGTTCATCCATCAAATAATCATATCACAATAGGACCCACACCCAGTATGTGTATCTTTCTGGTTCTTCTCAATTTTAGGCAGCTCCTTATTCTTCAGGCAGTTGCCTAGTTTTAGGCAATTCTCTAGCCTCATACATGGGGCATGGCGTATGGTGAGGGGGGCTGGTGATGGATCTAAGGAATCTGAGTAAAAATCTCAACAAGGAAATAAAAACTTGGCATGTTGTGAAAAATAGATAAAATACTGAAGGTCAAAGGTATTTTGTGGCAGTTGTTAAAAAAATCTCTCATTTATTTATTCAGTATATATGTATTGACAATCTGGACAGCTCAGCGAACATGTTGGTGCTGAGAGTACCTGCAGGGACAGAAATAGGCAAAGTATCTGCCTGTTCAGAGTCATCCCTCAGTGAGGAGGCAGCCATGAAATACCCCCAAATATGCTATGACTTATGCTAAAGAATAAGCTTTTTGTTTTTAGATTTTTCAGTGAAATTGTTTAGATGTCCAAGCACAAGTTTGTCCTACTTTTGCATCATTTTCATTAATTTATTCATTAATTATTATTGAGGATCACCATGTGTAGGGTGCCATTCTAGGTTCTGGGGATGCTACAGAGAAACAAGCAAAGTACCTGGTTTCATCACTTACAAAGTAACAGAGAGACAGATAATAAAACTGGTAGATGCTTCAAATATATTCTTCCCTGTGCCTCCAAAAATACTAATAGGTGTCATTGTCCATCTTTTGTAGATGGTGAGGCTAGACAGGGAAGCATAAAGTAATTTGCCTATGATCATAGTGTTAAAAAATGGAAATGGAGGAAGATGGTGGTGAGGTAGGAGGGAGCAGATTCCACTTACCTCTACACGCAGGAGAAAAACCTAGGTGATCTACAGAGGAACAGAGCAAACAGCCAACAGTTCCCCAGCATATATGAAAATAGGAGACCAAAAATTGTAGTGGACATTGAAAAACCAGACAGCAAGGAGTGTGCCTCAGGACATTAAAGTCCCTGGGACTAGTGCACCAGGGCTGCTGTAGCCCCAGGCCCGGCGCCCATGGGGTCTGCCACAGGATTCTTGGGAGAGAGCTGGGTCAACTGCTCCCTCCCTGGCCAAACAAAGTTTGAGCAGCACCAGGAGACCTGGCTGCTTGAAGTCACAGAGAGGGGAATAAGGACCAAGTGGTAAACACACAGAGACTGTGAACACCCATGGAGTCTGTGGACAATGACTGGGGAGAGTTGAGAGTTGGGCTGTGAAGGGCCCTGACCCCGAAAGTCCCCCTTCTGTCTGGAAAATTGGGCTGTGCCAGAGGCCAGGTCATTGTATGGAGTGGCAGGCTTGAGTAGGAGAAATTTCTCAACAAGAAAAAGTGAAAAAGCAGACACTGTTTGGGGAATTCTGCAGCAATCACTCTCGCCTCCTCCCCATCCAGATGGGCAGTGTTCCCGAGGTGGTGTGGAAGGCCTTGTGTGCACTCCCATAGCCCTGGGAAGGGCACACACCCAAACCTGAGAGACCAGAGGTGTCCTGGCCAAGCATGGACCTGCAACCAGAGGAGAGTGCACTCTGTGAAAGGCCTCAAACCCCTCACACCCAAAGCCCTGGGGAGACTGCCTGAGAGGCTGACTGAGCACGCATCAGGAAGGGAGAAAAGTGAAACCAATCGCCCCTCAGCAGCCAGCTAGACCAGAAAAATCAGTTTGGGCAGTTTGAAACCAGTAAGAGGCCTTTTTCAAAAGTAATTCTTTATTTTTAAATTTTTATTATTTTTTTATCTCTCAATTTATTTTCCACTCTTTACTTCTTCTTTGTTTTATTCCTTCTTCTTTTCTTTCCAATTTTATCTCTTCTTCCTTCCTTCCTCCTCCTCTTCCTTCTTCTTCTTTCTTTTCTCCTTCTCCTCCTTCCTCCTCCTCTTCCTTCTTCTTCTTTCTTTTCTCCTTCTCCTCCTTCCTCCTCCTCTTCCTACTCCACCCACTACTACTTCTTCTTCTTCTTCTTCTTCTTCTTCTTCTTCTTCTTCTTCTTCTCCTTCTCCTCCTCCTCCTCCTCCTTCTTCTTCTCCTTCTTCTTCTCATTTCTTCCTCTTTTTTAAAATACCCACAAGTGAGACGAAAAAACCTGAAACTGAAAAGACCAGAATTGGACCCAAAGAGGGGGCATCCAAACAGCTGAGACACTGAGACAAATTTCACTTTGCTATTACAGAGAACCTGCAAGTTACTGCATATTTGTATTATTATTATTTTCACTATTCTTATATCTTTTATTTTAATAGTATTTTTGTATTCCTCTTCTTTCTGTTCAGTCTTCTTTGCTTGTCTGGTTAAATTGTATCATTTGACAGGTTCCCCTTGTTCTCTCTTTCATAGTGTATTGCTAATTTACTGTCCTTCACTTCATTTGTGTTCCATTAGCACACTACTTAAGGTCCTATACTCCCTATTCTTATTATCCAGATCACATAGATTATTTCATATAATTGTTGCCCTAATATCATTGTAAATAATAGCTGTTCCATACAATTGTGCATACTATACAACGCCACTCCTAGATCTTAGCCCACTTCACAGTTTTCTGAACTCTATTATTGTAGTGGTTAACTCTATTCTCTCACACACTACACCTATTTAATACTCTTTACTCTCACCTTACCTCAGAATATGACCTCCCACAACCACACTGCCTTCTAGATCCAACTCACAACCCTTACCTCCCCAACAAGAGCCTTATCTTCTCTTAATCCTTTCTAAAAAGGGGCTACTTCAGTGGAATATCACAATTAACACTACACATAGCCAAAGGATCTCCTATCTCTTCTCTACCGGATGATGCTGTAAATATCATAGAATACTCTCTTGCAGTCTTAAACCATTTTGCCTTCCCCCTCCAACTGATCACAAAAAAAAAAGAGTAGATGGAAGCAGTGAACACCAGGATACCCACTGGAAGAGGAAACCCAAAAACAAAGGAACCACCAACAGATAACAACAGAAGAAGGTGAAGGAGGGAGTGGAAGCTACACTAACCTCAATCCAGGACTTACCTGGAAATACAACTAAATAGTGGAGAAATTACCCAGAACAAACAACTGAACAGGAGCAAGAGAGAATCCTCAAAACCTAGTACATAAAGAAGAACCAGCTTCAACAAAACCTGCCCTCACCAGCACAACAAAATACAAGAGGTGGTGGACAGAGTGACCCTCAGTTAACAAGTTGGTGGGAAGAACCCACCAAAGAAAGACCCAACAACAATCATAACACAAACACAGAGCCCAGGTAAATGACAACCCAAGACCAGTGAGCTCCTGAGATCAAGGAGACTGCACCACTGAATCTCACAGCTTTTCTACCTTAGAAGTTCACACCATAAACCCAGGGAGTCAGAACAGATCAATTTAAGGAGGTGAGGCTAACAAGAAGGGTATCACAAAAAATGGAAAGACAAAGAATACCCAAATGAAAGGAAAGGAGGAAGCCTCAGAAAGAATGCTAAATGAAGTGGAGGCAAGTCAACTATCAGATATTGAGTTCAAAGCAATGGTTATCAGGAAGCTCAATGAGCTCACAGTGAATTACCAGAAACTACAGGGAAACTACAATGAACTAACTGCAAACTATATCAACATGAAGAAGGAAATAGAAACTGTCAACAAGGGCCAAGAGGAAATGAAGAATACAATTTCTGAACTGAAGAACACAGTAGAAGGAATCAAAATCAGGCTCGATGAAGCAGAAGATCAGATCAGTGAGCTGGAGGACAAAGTAGAAAAAAATTCTGAAAAGGCAAGAAAAGGAAAGGAGGCTCAGCAAGAATGAAGAGGGATTAAGGAAAATGCAGGACAATATGAAACATAATGATATCTGTATAATAGGGATACCAGAAGGAGAAGAAGAGCAAGGGATAGAAAACCTATTTGAAAAAGTAATGATTTGATGAGAGAAAAGGTCACACAAATCCAGGAAACACAAAGAGTCCCAATCAAGAGAAACACAAAGAGGCCCACTTCAAGACACATCATAATTAGAATGGCAAAATTCCGAGACAGAGAACCTTGCAGGCAGCAAGGGAGAAACAGGAAGTGACATACAAGGATGCCCCAATAAGGTTAGCAGCTGACTTCTCAACGGAAACATGCCAAAGCCAAAAAACAATGGCAAGAAATAGTCCAAGTAATGAGAACCAGAGGCCCACAGCCAGGGCTACTTTACCCAACTAAGCTCTCAATCAAGATAGAAGGCCAAATAAAGAGCTTCCCAGACAAAATAAGTCTAAAAGAATACACCTTCACCAAACCAGGTCTGCAAGAGATGCTAAAGGGACTGCTTTAAGGAAGGGAAGGAAAAGAGAGAGAGGGAGAGAAAACACGGATACAAAAATGACAAGGAATAAGTACCTATCAATAATAACTTCAAATATAAATGGATTAAATTCTCCAACCAAAAAACAGAATAGCTGAATGGATAAGAGAGCATTACCCACACATATGCTGCCTACAGGAGACCCACCTCGGGACAAAAGATCTACACAGACAGAAAGTGAATGGCTGGAAACAAATTTTCCAAGCAAATGAACAGGAAAAAGAAAGAAAAGCTGGGGTAGCAGTACTCATATCAGACAAAATAGACTTCAAAAAAAGGTCCATAAAGAGAAACCCAGAAGGACACTTCATAATACTCAAGGGAAGAATCCACCAAAAGAACATAAATGTAAATATATATGCACCCAACATAGGAGCACTCAAATACATAAAGAAAATCTTGAAGGACTCAAGAAAGATCTGGACAGCAACACAATTATAGTAGGGGATTTTAACACACTATTGTGAAAAATGGACAGATCTTCCAAACAAATATAAACAAAGATATTGTGGCATTGAACAATGCCCTAGATGAAATGAGCTTAACTGATATATACAGAGCCCTTCATCCCAAACAAGCTAAGTACACATTCTTCTCAAATGCACATGGAACATTTTCAAAGATAGACCACATGATAGGACAAAAAACAAGCCTCAACAAATTCAAAAAAATTGAAATTATAGAAAACATTTTTTTTCTGACCACAAGGGACTGAAACTAGAAACCAACCTAAAGGAAGAAAACCCAAAACACTCAAACTCATGGAGATTGAATAGCATGCTATTAAGCAATGAATGGGTTGAAAATAAAATTATGGAAGAAATAAAAAAGTGTCTGGAAACAAATGAAAATGAACTCACAACAACCCACAATTTATGGGACACAGCAAAGGCAGTCCTGAGAGGGAAGTTCATAGCAATACAGGCCTACCAAAAAAAGATAGAAAAATTCCAAACAAACAACCTAACCCTATGCCTATAAGAACTTGAGGAACAATAACAAAGACAGCCCAGAGCAAGTAGAAGGAAGGAATTAACCACAATCAGAGCAGCACTTAATGACATAGAGACTAAAAGCACAATTCTAAGAATCAATAAATTAAGGAGCTGGTTCTTTGAGAAGATAAACATTATTGACAAGACTTTAAGCAGGCTCATCAAGAAAAAAAGTGAGAGGTCTCAAATAAACACAATCAGAAATGAAAGAGGAGAGATTACAACTGATATACAGAAATCCAAAGGATTGTAAGGAGTTACTGCAAATAACTGTATGCCAAGAAATTTGAAAACCTACATGAAGTGGACAAATTCCTAGAAGAATATAATCTTCCAAAATTTAATTAAGAAGAAGCAGAAACCCTGAACAGACCAATAACAGCAAAAGAAATTGAAGCAGTAATCAAAAAGCTCCTGACACAAAAAAAGCCCTGTACCAGACGGTTTCACAGGAGAATTCTACAAAGCATTTAAGGAAGAGCTAACCGCATCCTTCACAGACTATTCCAAAAATTTCAAAATGATGGAAGACCCCCAAACTCTTTTTATGAAGCCAGCATCATCCTAATCCCAAAATGAGATAAAGACACAACAAAGAAAGAAAACTTCAGGCCAATACTGCTGTTGAACATAGATGTTAAAATCCTCAACAAAATATTGGCAAACCACATCCAACAATATATTAAAAAAATTATACTCCATGACCAAGTGGGATTCATCCCAGGGATGGAAAGATGGTACAATATTCACAAATCAATTAATGCAATATGTTACATAAACACAAACAAAGGCGAAAATCACATGATCATATCAATAGATGTGGGAAAAGTATTTGATAAGGTACAGCAACGATTTATGATGAAAACACTCAGCAAAGTGGGAATAGAAAGAGCATTCCTCAATATAATAAAGGCCATATATGAGAAACCTATAGCTAACACCATACTCAATGGGCAAAAGTAAAATCTTTTCCACTAAGATCAGGAACAAGACAAAGTTGTCCAGTTTCACCACTTCCATTCAACATAGTATTGGAGGTTTTAGCCACAGCAATCAGAAAAGAAATGGAAATAAAAGATATCCAAATTGGAAAGTAGGAAACAAAATTGTCATTATTTGCAGATGACGTGATAGTGTACTTAGAAAATTTGCCAAAAAACTGCTTGACCTAATAAATGAATTTGGCAAAACAGCAGGATAGAAAGTCAATATTCAGAAATCAAAGACATTTTTGCATACCAACTATGAGACAGCAGAAGTAGAAATCAAGAAAAAAATCCCATTCGATATAGCAAAAAGAAAAATAAAATTCCTAGGAATAAACCTAACCAAGGAAATAAAAGGCCTGTATGCAGAAAACTACACAACACCAAAGAAAGAAATCAAGGAAGACACAAACAAATGGAAACATACACCGTGTTCATAGATCAGAAGAATTAACATCATCAAAATGTCCATACTACCCAAAGCAATTTACAGATTCAATGCAATACTTATGAAAGTACCAATGGCATATTTCACAGAGACAGAACAACACTTCAATAATTTATATGGAACCATAAACGACCCCAAATAGCTCCTGCAATTTTGAGAAAGAAGAGCAAAGTAGGAGGGGTTACATAGCTGATGCCAAACTGTATTACAAGGCCACTTTTATCAAAGCAGTCTGATACTGACATGAAAAAGGCACATAGACCAATGGAACAAAACAGCCCAGAAGTAAACCCAAGTTTCTATCATCAATTAATATTTGAGAAAGAGGGCAGCAACATAAAATGGAGTAAAAATAGCCTCTTCAACAAATGGTGTTGGGAGAACTGGACAGCTATGTGCAAAAAAATGAAACTCAAGCACCAACTTACACCATACACAAAAATAAATTCAAGGTGGGTAAAAGATTTAAATATAAGCCATGACACCATTAAAGTCCTAGAGGAGAACATAGACAGGAAAATCTCAGATATTTCACACAGCAACATTTTCACTGGTATGTCTCCTAGAGCAAGGAACATAAAAGAAAGAATAAACAAATGGGATCTCATCAAAATAAAAAGCTTCTGCACAGCTAAAGAAAACAGTATTGAAATAAAAAGAGAACCAACTGTATGGGAAAATATATTTGCCAATGTTACCTCAGACAAGGGTTTAATCTCCAAAATATATAAAGAACTCACATGACTCCACTCCAAGAAGACAAACAACCCAATTAAAAAATGGGCAAAGTACTTGAACAGACACTTCTCCAAGGAGGATATACAGAGGATCCAGAGACACATTGAAAGATGCTCAGTATTGCTAGTTATCAGAGAGATGCAAATTAAAACCATAATGACATACCACTTCATCACATTAAGAATGGCCATCATAAACAAAACAACAAACAACAAGTGTTAGAGAGGCTGTGGAGAAAATGGAACCCTAGAGCACTGTTGGTGGCCTTGCATTCTGGTACAACCACTATGGAAAACAATATGAAATTTTCTCAGAAAACTAAAAATGGATCTGCCTTTTGACCAAGCAATTCCACTGCTAGGATTATATCCTAAGAACCTTGCAACAGCAATACAAAAGAACCTATGCACCCCAATGTTCATAGCAGCACAATTTACAATAGCCAAGTATTGGAAGCAACCTAGGTGCCCATCAGTAAATGAATGGATCAAAAAACTATGGTACATTTACACAATGGAATTCTGTGCAGCAGAAATAAGAAAGAAATTCCTACCCTTTGCAACAGCATGGATGGAACTGGAAAGCATTATGCTAAGTGAAATAAGCCAGGTACTGAAAAACGAATACTATATGATCTCATCTTTAACAGGAACCTAAACAACAAAACAAATAAACAAGAAAAATATAACTAAAGACACTGAAATAGAGAGCAGGCTGATAGTGACCAAATGGGAGAGGAGAGGGAATTTCAGGGGAAAAGGGGAAGGGTTTACAGGAACAAGTGTAAAGGACACATGGACAAAAACAAGGGGAGGTATTGTGGAAATGGGATGGCTGGGGGCATGTGCTGGGATTGGAGTAAAAGGCAGAAGACTGTACTTGAACAACAATTAAAATGTAAAAAATAGGTAAAAAATAAATAAAATAAAACAATATTCTTCACAAAAAACAAAAATGGAAAATTGGAATTTGAACCTACACCTCCATTGTTCAAAGACCATACCTTTTATTACCCTGTGATTAATATGAAAATTTAATGTGTCAGAAACACTCTTCCTTTTTATTTAATAAAAAGTAGCATTGTATTCCTTTCCCAGAGCTTATGTCTTCAGAGTGGCATCTGTTTTGATGTCATGCACTCATGTGGAACAGGAAAAGACACCTCACTTGTATATGCATCACGTTCATTTGGATAGTAGTGACTCCTTCCCCCTTTGACGGACAGTCTTTCTTTGCCCTCAGATGTGGGCTTGCCATTTTTCAGAATGTGGCCAGCCCCACCTGCCAGTCCTTCCAGCTGGCAATAGTCTTAAAAGTGTATCATCTATGCTTATTATGCAGAATTAATTTTGAGGAATGTGCTTTCCTTTAAGCCTTATAAATTAGCTCAGTAACTTGAGCAAGAGGCTGGTTCCAAGCTAAGAATTGACCCAGCAGTGGTTGAATCAGCTGGGGAAATAGATAGTCCAGGTAGAAGTGGTGGGGATGGCACAGGGAACACAGAAAGCTGTCAGCTTGATCTCACAATTTTGTAATGCCTTAGGCTTTTGAAATTGCTTGTACAGATAATTTGAACTTTTGTCATCTCTGCAGCAACATTGTTATGTAGGTAAGAATAATAGATATTTTCATTTTAAGTATGAAGAAAATGGGACAGAAAGAGTAGGAGAAGGGGAGGCTAGGTACTGTCAAAATTTAAGCTTCTTGTATTTACTATTGTTTTTATTTTACTTTTTCAAAGTAATTTCCCCCTCACTATAATGTTAATATTCATTCATGGATGACAATTTTGAAAGTCCAAAAGCATCAAGAAATAAAGTTAAAATCACACATAATTCCACTACTCAGAAATAGATAACAGTTTGGTGTAAATTTTTCCAACCTTTTTTTCTGTAAGTATAGAGGACACACATTTTCCAAATTGGAACTCAGACTGTGTATCATATTTAATAAGCTAAAATTTTCACTCAAATGAATTTCTTATGTGATTACTTATTTTTGTAATATTATAATAGCTATGTATTATTTTTGATGGGTGCCACACTTGATGTAGATAAACCCTTCTGTTGACAGTTCAGTCATTCTTTAGGAGTGTGGTATACATATGGATATTTTCATTGAAAGCTGACTTGGGGGAAGAGTGAACTGTTATCTTTTTGAAGATACTAAATTCTCCTTTCAATGAATTCCATACTTTTAATGAATTCTTTGGGGTATAATTTATATATAGCACTGTTCATGCATTGGGTTGGACAAAAGGTCATTTAGTTTTTTTCTGTACAATGGCTCTAGTAGTGCTTAGTTGTCTTTAACTTCATTTGAAACAATTTTGTTAGATTGTATTGTAACAGCTGTCATATCAGTGTGCAATTAGTAAAAAACCCATCAGGGGGGAAGATGGCAGAGATGTGAATGGAAGACTAACACTAATCTCCTCCAAGGGCCAGTCTGGAATTACAACCCAATTGTGGAGGAACCACCCAGAACAAACAAGTGAGCAATAGTCAGAGAGAAGCCATATAGTTTCACACAGACAGAAAATCCAGCTTTGGCACAACCTATCTGGTAAGTGCTGTAGAGACTCGAGAGGGCTGGCTGGGTGCCCACATGTGGAAGTGCAAGAGTGATAATTAAGCAGCCAGTTGGATCCTCCTGAGAACAATGGGGGCCTAAACCCTAAGCTAGGATTCCTAGCCTAGAGCACTAGAGCCCAAAATGTACACAGATAACAACCAGCAGTGAAAAATGGCAGGGTTGCTCTCCTCCAGAGATGGAGAGCCATTTGAAGGGCCAACACAAGTTTTCTTTTTTTAATTCTTTTTTAATTTTTTATTTTAATTGTTGTTCAAGTACAGTTCCAATACAAATTTTCATTTGCAGCCACTTTCCCTGGGCTCTGGCAAAGGCAGGGGCAGAGTGGGCTGGTGATGCCTGAGGAGAGACTGAGAACTAAAGTTTGGGGGTAGATATCTGAGGGAGTAGATGCCACTGGGATCCTGAGGCTGAGACATCCCCCAGACATCCACCAGCATCCATCATGTTCAGGCAGACCACTGCCCTTTGAGTGGCAGTAGCCTGAAGGGAAACAATAGCCCCAACCCCAGGGAGGTCTCTGCCCCGACCCTGTGGTGCTTAAGGCTGACTGCTGACTAGAGTGACCAGATTGACAACTGAAGGAGATATCCAGATAGTAGATCCCTGGGAATGGGGAGGGGTGGTGGTGGCGCAGAGTGGACTAGAGAGACTTGAGGAGAGACTGGGGAAGAGGCCTAGGGGAGAGAACTGAGAGAGTGGACACAGAGATCCCAA
The DNA here is from genome assembly GCA_004024845.1 of Tonatia bakeri. NCBI lineage: Eukaryota > Metazoa > Chordata > Mammalia > Chiroptera > Phyllostomidae > Tonatia > Tonatia bakeri. The sequence goes on from PVIA01008244.1 coordinate 41,499, forward strand.
CCCTCATACAAAGCAACCATCCTGCTCAGGCAGATCACTCCCCTCTGAGCACCAGAAGCCTGAGGGATACAATAACCACCACTCCAGGAGGTATTTGGTCTTTTCCTATGGTGCTTAAACCTGACTGCTGAGTGAAGAGTGACCAGCTTAACAATTAAAGGAGACAGCCAGGGACAGCAGATCACAGGAAGTATCAAACAGTCTGCCTAAGGTCAGATGGGGTCAACATCTGACATCACCAGAGACAGGCCAAGAAAGAAAAAAAAAAAACGGTGGTAAATACAAGAGGCTACCGATACAAAAGCCACTGTGGTCTTCATGATTTGTGGTATTTTCTTTCCTGAATAGCTTTTTAACATTCATTTCTTGTCCAGAAAGTTTGTACATATTAAGTCACTAGATTTTATACTATAGTGTATTTCAATTCACATATTTTGCCCCTCCTTCCTCTCAGCCCATTTTACTTTCCTCCTTCCTCACATTATTTTTATTTCAAATTTTGTTTTCTCTCTAGCTAATACTTGTTTCCATTCTACACTCTTACTACTTCTCCCCTGTCCAGACACACATAACCAACTACCTTGTCAAGAGTCATTTCACATCTTAGGGCCCTGTTTTTAAAATACTTATATTCTCTCTCCACCTTTAAAAATCTTTGCTAGTTGGTTGTGGGTAGGGTAGATGCTGTTGCCTTGTTTATTCAATTTTATCTCTAGAACTTCTAAAATTCTGTATTTCAAACATCAAATTCTACTGGTCCCCTCTTCTACTTATTTTTTCATCTCAAATTTTAATTTTGCCATCTTAGTCTTTTTTTTTCCTCTTTTCTCTTTGTCTTCAATTTCTCTTTCATCCTGTCTTTTTATTTTTCTTTCTTCTTTTTTTTTTCACTTTTTCTCCCTTACATCCAAAATTTTAATTTTCCCCTCTCTTGGCCTGGTTTTTGTTCCTTTCCTTCTCCCTCTATCATTTCAAAATCATTTCCTATTCCTCTAAACATCTCTTAGACTTTTTTTGTTTCTCAGTTCCATCTTATTCCCATACCACCTAAATTAACTTTAGCTTATTTGTTGTTGATAGTACTGTGGTGAATTTTTCACACCAACTGGGCTCCTATATTTTAATTAATTATTTAATATTTGTCCTTCCTTTTTCTTCCTCTTACTGTAACAGGGTGCAGCCAAGAGGGGAGCCCCAAATAGGGATTTGTAATAGGATCCAGAAGAGCTTGGAGATAATTGACTCCACACCACAGGGCCATACCTGCCCAGAATGTGGGCAGCTGTGGCCAATTGTGAGAGGAGGCAGAAATGGGGCTGCAGAGGAAGATTAGTGCTGGGATTTAAATGGAGGCACAGCAACCATTGGGCATCTCTCTTTTTGGAACCACGCATCTGTTTAGGACTACGCGGCTTTGGTCTTGGTTGGGACCATGAGGCTTGGGTGGGAGTCAGGACCACGAGGCTTTGGTGGTTCTCCCTTTTGCCACGTGGAGGGTGCTGGGAGGACTGTGTACATTTGTGGATAACTTTAGTTTGTGTTATTTCAAATGAATAATAAATTCCTTTCCTTTTCATGAATCTTGGGGATTGAGAGATGTCTTTCCTCTGGCGACAGACATAACGAACCTGCGGGGTTCCTTTTGGGTAATAGTATATTTCCTCAGCTGCCCTTGGCCCCCCCTTTTATACTGTAACATTACCTTATTTTAGATTATATTATTTTAACTTCTACTTAAACCTAATATTATACACTTCCCTTTTCATACTCCATTCCACATTCGTCATTCTCTTTTTTATTCATGAGGTAAGTTTTACCATTTCTCTTTCCATTGATCCAACTTCCAAGTCTTTGAGTGCCCCTTCCTCTACCCTCTTGAAATCATTTTTCTTTCAGTAGGTCATCTCATATCCACTCTCCTTTCTTATAATAGTCTATATCTCATTACACTCTTATTAATACTGGTTCATTTTCTGTTGACAGCTGGATTTGGTGGGGGAGTTATATTCGAAGGTGTGGGTTTGTTTCTTAGACACTGTGGTTTTGTTCTTGCAGCACCTACACAACAGCACACAAGATGTGGTGGACAGAGTGACCCTCAGTCAACCAGTGGAGGGAAGGACCCATGAAAGAATGACCCAACAACTATCAAAACCCAATTATACCTAGAGAACCAGCAAAATAGGCATAAAGGGAATCCCAAAAGCATCAAGTTCAGGTGATCAAGGAGACTACAACATTGAATCTCACAGGCCTCCTATGATAGAAGTTCACACAACAAAGTAGGAAAGTCAAAACAGATCAATCTAAGAGGCAGAAGCAAACAAGTAGAGTCCTGCAAATAATGGGAAGACAAAGAAACAACTCCCAATCAAAAAGAAAGAAGGAATCCTCAGAAAGAGTGCTAAATGAAATAGAGGCAAGTTAACTATCATATGTTTGGTTCAAAACAATGGTTATAAGGAAGCTCAATAGGCTCATTGTGAATTGCCAAAAACTACAGGGAAACTGTGAGGAACTTACTGAAAAAATATATCAGCATAAAAAAGGACATAGAAACAGTCAATAAGGGTCAAGAGGAAATAAAGGGTACAATTTCTGAATTCAAGAACATAGTAGGAAGAATCAAAAACAGGCTCGTTGAAGCAGAGGATTGAATCAGTGAGCTAGAAGACAAGGTAGAAGAAAATCCCAAAAAGAGCAAGAAAAGGAAAAAAAGACTAAAAAAGAATAAAGAACGGTTAATGGAAATGCAGGACAACATGAAATAGAAAAAATATCCATATAATAGGGATACCAGAAGGAGAAAAAGAGAAGAAAGGAATAGAAAATAAGTTTGAAAAAGTAATGATGGAAAACTTCCCTAATAGAGGAGAGAAAAAGCCATACAAGTCCAGGAAGAAGAGAGGGTCCCAATCAAGAGGAACCCAAAGAGGCCTATTTCGAGGCGCATCATAATTAATATGACAAAATTTAAAGACAAAGATGGAATCTTAAAGGTGAAAAGGGAGAGACAGGAAGTAACATACACAGGATCCCTGATATGGGTAGCAGCTGATTTCTAGATAAAAGGAAATGGAAAAAAAATATTCCCAGTAATGAAAAGCAAAGGCTTGCAACCAAGAGTACTTTACCTAGCAAGGCTCTCAAGGAAAATGGAAGATGAAATGAGCTTCCCAGAAAAGAGAAGGCTAAAAGAATACACCTCCACAAACCCATATTGGAAGACATACTAAAATGACTGCTTTAAGAAGAGGAAGAAAAACAGTGAGAGAGAAAGGAACAATGGTACAAAGGGAGTAAAATGGCAATGAATAAGAACCTATCAATAATAACTATAAATATATATGGATTAAATGCTCCAGTCAAAAGACACAGGATAGCTGAATGGATAAGAAAACATGACCAGCACATATGCTGCCTACAAGAGACCCACCTCAGAACAAAACACCTACACAGATGAAAGTGAAGAGTTGGAAACAAATATTCCACGAAAATGGACAGGAAAAAAAATCCAGGGTAACAATACTTATACCTGACAAGATGAACTTCAAAACAAAGGCCATAAAAAAGAGACTCAGAAGGGTACTTCATAATACTCAAGGGAATAATCCATCAAGAAGACATAAACATTATAAACATATATGCACTAAACATGGGAGCATCCAAATATATAAGGAAAATTTTGGAAGACTTCAAGAAAGGTATAGACAGCTACACACTTATACTAGGGTATTACACCCCACTGTCAACAATGGATACATCTCCCAAACAAAATATCAACAAGAATACTGTGGCAATGAACAATGTCATAGGCCAAATAGACTTATATATATAAGATCTATATATATATAATCTTTCTTTCATCCCAAAGAAGGAAAATACAAATTCCTTTCAAAAACACATGGGACATTTTCAAAGATCAACCAAATGATAGGACACAAAACAAGCCTCAGAAAATTCAAGAAAATTGAAATCATATGAAGCATCTTCTCAGACCACAAGAGTTGAAACTAGAAACCAACCTCAAAGAAAAAACACAAAAATACTCAAATTCATGTAGATAGAATAGCATGCTATGAAACAAGGAATGGGTTAAGGATGAGATCAAGTAATAAATCAAAAAGTTTCTGGAAACAATTGTAAAGGAACTCACATCAGTCAAAAATTTATGGGACACAGTAAAGGCAGTCTTGAGAGGGAAGTTCATAGCCATACAGGTCTACATAAAAAAGATAGAAACATTTCAAATAAGTAACCTAACCCTACATCTAGAAGTACTAGAAGAATAACAACAGACAAAGCCCAGAATTGGAATGAGGAAGGAAATAACCAAAATCAGAACAAAATTACATGACGTAGAGACTAAAAAAAACCAGTTCAAATGGTCAATAAATTCAGGAATTGTTTCTCTGAAAAGATAAACAAAATCAACAAGGCTTTAAGTACACTCATCCAGAAAAAAAGAGAGAGAGAGAACCAAAATAAACAAAATTAGTAATGAAAGAGGAGAGATTACAACTGATACCACAGAAATACAAAGGATTGTAAGAAATTACTACAAAGGGAAATATGCCAAGAAATTTGCAAATCTAGATGAAATGGAAAAATTTCTAGAAAAATATAATCTTCCAAAACTGAATGAAGGAGAAACAAAAAGCTTCAACAGATCGATAACAGCTGGAGAAATTGAAACAGTAATCAAAAAAACTCCTGACACACAAAAGCCCTGTACCAGATGTGTTCACAGGAAAATTCTACAAAGCATTTAAGAAAAAGCTAACCCCTATCCTTCACAGACTATTCTAAAAAATCCAAGGATAGAGAAAACTCCCATACTCTTTTTATGAGTCCAGCATCATCCTAATTCCAAAACCAGACAGAGACACAACAAGGAAAGAAAAGTATACGCCAATATTGTTGATGAACATTGACGCTAAAATCCTCAATAAAGTACTGTCAAACTGCACCCAGCAATATGTCAAAAAGATCATATACCATGATCAAGTGGGATTCATCCCAGGGATGCAATGATGGTACAATATTCACTAATCAATAAATGTAATACATCACATAAACTAAAGAAAAGAAAAATATCAAAGATCATATCAATAAATGCAGAAAAAGCATTTAATAATGTACAGTACCTATTTATGATTAAAAAAATGCTCAACAAAGTGGAGGTGGAGGGAGCATACCACTACATAATAAAGGCCATGTATAGAAAACCTACAGCCAATATTATACTCAATGGACAAAACTGAAAACTTTCCTACTAAGATTAATAACAAGACAAGGGTGTCCATTTTTATCACTTCTATTCAATATAGTATTGGAAGTCCTAGCCACAATGATCAAACAAGAAAGAGAAATAAAACGCATCCAACTTGAAAAAGAGGATGTAAAACTGTCATTGTTTGCAAATGACCTGATAGTGTACATACAAAACCCTATAGACTCCACCAAAAAACTACTTGACCTAATAAGTGAATTTGGCAAAATGAAAGTCAATATTCAGAAATAGAAGGAAGTTTTGTACACCAACAATGAAATACCAGAAACAGAAATTAGGGAAAAAATCCCATTTGCAATAGCAACAAGAATAATAAAGCACCTAGGAATAAACCTAACCAAGAAGGTAAAAGATCTACTGGTATATTCAGAAAACTACACAACACTGAAGAAACAAATCAAGGAAGACACAAATAAATGGAAGCATATACTGTGTTCATGGATTGAAAGAATAAACATCATCAAATGTCCATATTACACAGTGCGATTTATATATTTAACAAAATCCTTATTAATATACCAATGACGTATTTCACAGATATAGAACAAACATTTCAAAAATTTATATGGAACCGTACATGACCCCAAAGAGCTGCAGTAATTTTGAGAAAGAAGAACAAAGTAGGTGGGATCATTATACCTGACATCACAGTATGTTACAAGGCCATGGTAATCAAAACAGCCTGGTACTGGCATAAGAATGGACACATACATCAATGGAACAGAATATAGAGCCCAGAAATAAACTCAAGTCATATGGTCAATTAATGTTCGATAAAGGGGGAAGAAACATAAAATGGAGTAACAATAGCCTCTTCAACAAATGGTGTTGGGAGATCTGGACAGCTATGTGCAAAAAATGAAACTTGACCAACAACTTGCACCATACCAAAAGAAAAAAAAAACAACCTCGAGATGGATAAAAGACTACAGCGTAAGTTATGATATTTTAAGTCCTAGTGGAAAACACAAGCTGGAAAAACTCAGATATTCCATGCACCAGTATGGCCAATATGGCCCTTAGACCAAGGTACATAAAGGAAAGAATAAACAAATAGGACATCAAAATAAAAAGCTTCTGCACAGCTAAGAAACACTTGGCAAAATAAAGAGGGAACTAACTGTAAGGGAAATTATATTTGCCAAGATATCTCAGACAAGTGTTTGATCTCCAAAATAAATAAAAATTTCACACTACTCCACTCCCAGAAGACAAACAATCCAATTAAAAAATGGATAAAGGACCTGGACACTTTTCCAAGGACATACAGAAGTCCCAGAGACATATCAAAGGATGCTCAGCACTACTAGCCATCAGTGAGATGAAAATTAAAACCACAATGAGATACCACTTCACACCAGTGACAATGGCCATCATAAACAAGTCAACAAACAATAAGTGCTGGTGAGGTTGTGGAGAAAAAGAACCCCAGTACATTGCTGATGGGAATGCAGACTGGTACAGCCACTGTGGAAAACAGTATGAAATTTTCTCAAAAACTAAAATAAATTGGCTTTTGACCCAGCAATTTCACTGCTGGGTTTATACCCTAAGAATACTGAAACACTAATTTAAAAGAACCTATGCAACCCAATGTTCACAGAAGCACAATTTACAATAGTGAAGTGCTGGACGCAGCCTAGGTGCCCATCCATAAATGAGTGAATCAAAAACAGTGATACATTTATACAATGGAATACTACTCAGCAGAAAGAAAGAAGCATCAGAAAGAAAGAGTAGGAGTATGTCTCCTACTCTTTGCATCAACATGGATGGAACTGGACAGCATTATTCTAAGTGAGGTAAGTCAAGCAGTGAAAGACAAATACCATGTGATCCCACCTATAAGTGGAACCTGATCAATGAGAAATATAAACAAGGAAAATATAACAGAGACATTGAAATTAAGAACAAACTGATAGTAACCAGAGGGGAGCAGGGAGGGATAAATGGGGGAAAGAGGAGGATGGGTCATTAATGAACATATATAAAGGACCCATGGACAAAGCTAAAGCAGGGTAGGATTGAGAGTGGGAGGTAGGCATGAGGGTTGGGGGAAAGTGAATGTGGTAAAAGGGAGACAACGGTATTCAAACATTAATAAAGAAAGATTAAAAAACTCATCAAAATTGGTTAATTTTTGTGCCAAAACTTAAACATTGTAGATGTAAGAAAATATACAACATTTTTAGTGTATTATGATTTGTTATTTCAAGAAAGGTAAAAATGCAACTGAAAAGTCAGAAAAGATTTGTGGAGTGTATGGGATAAGGTGCTGTCACTGACTGAATACATCAAAAGTGGTTTGTGAAATTTCTTCATATTATTGACAATTTGGCCAAATAATTCTTTGCCGTGGGGCTGTTTTATGCATTGGGAGATGTTTGGCAGCAACTCCGGCCTCTATCCACTAGAAGCCAATAGCAGAAGATAGCCAACATAGTCAAAATATACAAATCAATGAAGTTATTGATGAAAATAAAAAATGTGTCTTTTATTTTACAGAAAAACCAAACAGACTTGGTCAACCCAATATCTTGAGTGTGCAGTTTGCTGAGTGTGGCATATGTGTTTGCCACCCCCAATCTGGTCACAGATGATATCTTTTATCCCAGAAACTTCTCACAGCCCTTTTCTAAGTCTCTCAAACTTTTCAGCTGTAGCTATAGAACTGAATTCTATTAATGTAGACAAGTTTTGCCTTGTCTAGATGTTCTCATAAATTGAACAATGTACTTTGAGCACCTTGGTTTTCCCTCTCAACATTATGTTTTTGAGATTCATCTTGTGATCACAGAAATTAATACTTTTGTCTTAAAAAAGATCTTATTCATTAATTTTTAGGGAAAGAGAAAGAGAAAGAGTGGGAGGGAAACATCAATGTGTGGTTACCTTACAAGCTCCCCCTACTTGGAACCTGGCCTGCAACCCAGGCTTGTGCCCTGAATGGAAATTGAACCAGCGACACTTTAGTTCCCAGGCCAGTGCTCAATCCACTAAGCTACACCAGCAAGGGCTGGTTTCTTCTTTTATTCCTTAGTGGAGTCAATTATATAAATATACCACAATTTGTTTATCTATTCTCTTGATGGGCATTACAGTTGTTTCCAACTTGGGATGTATTAAGAATTTTACATCTTTAAAAATTTTTTAAATTGTTCGATTTCAGTTGTCCTTATTTCCCCCCCCCACACACACATTGCTTTCCCCTCCCCTGCCCCGCCCACCTACCTTCTCCCACGTTCAATCCTCCCCTACTCTTGTTCTTGTCCATGGGTCCTTTTTATACATGTCCGTTGACTTGACCCTTCCCCTTTTGTCTCCCATTATCCCCTCCTTCCTCATAAGGTTTTGTTTGTGTGTTTGTGTGTGTTTTATTTTTAAGACATATGTTTTAATGGGTAAATATCTAGAAGTAGAAATGTTGAGTCAAAGCATAGGTGTGTGTTTAACTTTGTACAAAGTCCCACTTTTCCACTAATCATACCATTTTATTGTATACGCTCACCAACAATATATGGAAGTCCTAGTTACAAGTCATGAAATCACTGGTGGTGTCAGTCTTTTTAACTTTAGCCATTCCAGAGGACCTACAGTGGCATTTCCCTATAGTTTTCCTACCTATCCAAGTTTCCAGGAACTAATTATGCTGAGTATTCATCATGGGAATATTGGTCAGTCATGTATCTTGCTTTGTGAAGTGTCTCATCTTATTTTTTAGCCCTTTTTTTAATTGTTGTTCAAGTACAGCTGTCTCCATTTTCTCTGCACCACTCCTCTCTACCCCAACCATCCCCACCTCCCACCCTCAAGTCTACCCGCCTTTGCCTTTGTCCATGTGCCCTTTATACACGTTCTTCACAACACTTCTGTTTCCCCCACCCCCATTACCTCTCCACCTCCCCTCTGATTACTGTCAGTTTGTTCTTAATTTCAGTATCTCAGGTTACATTTTGCTTGTTTGTTTGTTTAGGTTTCACTTATAGGTGATATCATATGGTATTTGTCTTTTACCACCTGGCTTATTTCACTGAGCATAATGCTCTCCAGATCTATCCATGCTGTTGCAGAGGTAGGAGCTCCTTCTTTTTTTTCTATTTTTAGTCCACTTTTAATTGGTGTATTTGTATTTTCATAAAATTGTCATAGTTCTTCTGCATTTTAGATAGAAGTCTTTTGTTAGATATTGTAAACTTTCCCCCAAGCTGGTACCTGCTTCTCATTCAGTTACTGATATTTTGAAGCAGATGAAGTCTTTTTTCTTAATGGTTAATGCTTTTTGTGTTCTAAGAGAGTTTTTTAACTGATACTTGAAAATGTGGTTTCCTATATTTTCTTCTCTAAATTTTTCAAATTGAGGTATAATTGACATACAACATTATATTAATATCAGGTATAAAACATAATGATTTGATTATTTGTATAAACTGTGAAATGTTCACCACAGTAAGTCTAGTTAATGTCCATCACCACACATATAATTACAGTTTTCATCTTGTGATGAGAGCTTTTAAGATTTACTCTAAGCAACTTTCAAATATGCAACATGGTATTATTATTGACAATCAACATGCTATATATTACATCCCCAGGACTTATTTTATAACTGGAAGTTAGTACCTTTTGACCCCCTTCATGAATTTGGCCCACCCCTACCCTTACCTCTGTCAAAGTAAGTAACATCTAGACCTGTAATAATTATTATGAGTTTATTTGAGCCAAACTGATGACAATTTCTGGGAAGCAAAACAACGATGAAGAAAATGCTCTGGAAAATGGAAGTTTTGCACTTTATTTTATGCATTACCTTCAAAAGAGGAGCTGTAAGTGAATTACATGAAATCCACTGGTGATAGATTAGGGAGGAGGTAGAAAGTAAAGTGAAGAGACAGCTGGGATTGGATAAAAAGTGAAATGATAGGCAAATACTTATTTTACATAGGTGGGTACAGAATCATCAACAGACAACAATGAACAAAATAACAATAACAATAGCAAGAAGGGGATTTGTGGCCTCTCTCTGGTGCAGTAGTTGTGCCTCAGGGATTTGGTAAAAGGCAAATTACCTTAACATTCCAAAAGTATGTTATCCTAGATGCAAAAAGACAGTGGGCTCAGTTAAGGAAAAAAGATTGACTTATCGCAGACGATTCTAACCTAGGACAATGACTACCCATCATGACCTGCTTTTGGTTAGAGAATTTTTAACTTCAGACCATGCTATGTGGTTACTTTAGGTCTCCTACTATGCAAGGCTGTCACACAGACCTCCCCTGAGCTTGTCACACTTAGCACATGGCCCCTTTTTGTCCACATTTCTGGTTGTCACCAATCTGTTCTCTGTATCTGTGAGTTCAGTTTTTGTTTGCTTGTTTATTTTTTAAGATTCCACATAAAGTGAAATCATATGGCATTTGTCTTTCTTTTTAACTTATTTCACTAGGCATAATACCTTTTAGGTCCATCTATGATGTTGTAAATGGCAAGATATCGCTCTTTTGTATGGCTGAGTAACATTCCATTGTGTATATGTATATGTAAATATATACCACATTTTCTTCAGTCATTTATTGATGGACACTTTGTTTCCCTATCTTTGTTATTGTAAATAATGCTGTAATAACCATGAGTGCATATGCCTTCTAGAATTAATGATTTCATTTTATTTGGATAAATACCCAGGAGTGGAACCACTGGGTCATAAAGTAGTTTTATTTGTAACTTGTTGAGGAGCCTCCATACTGTTTTCCATAGTGGCTGCACCAATTTACATTTCTACCAACAGTGCACATGAGTTCCCTTTTCTCCACATTTTGCCAATACTTGTTATTTCTTGGCTTTTTGATAACAGCCATTCTGATAAGTGTGAGATAGTAGCTCATTGTGGTTTTGTTTTGCTTTTCCTTGATGATTGGTGATGTTGAGCATCTTTCCATGTACCTGTTGGCCATCTACATGTCTTTCCTGGAAAAAGGTCTATTCAGATCTATTTTTTAAAATTATTTTTTTTTGCTATTAAGTTGTATAGTTTCTTTGAATATTAACCCCATATTGGAGAAATGATGTGCAAATATTTTCTCTCATTTGGTAGATTGATTTGTCATTTTGTTGATGGTTCCTTTGCTGTGAAGAAGCTTCTTTCTTTGATGTCATGCCACTTGCATACTTTTAATTTTTTTGTTTGTGCTGTAGGTGTCATTATCCAAAAAATTATTGCCAAACCCTATGTTGAGGAGATTTATTTTTATGTTTTCTTCAAGAAGTTTCATAATTCTGGCTCTTACATTCAACTCTTTAATCCATTTTGAGTTAATTTTTATGTGTTATGTAAGGCAGTACATATTTTCTTCTATAAGCTGTATAGCAATAGCTTCTACATATAAATGTATGGTCCTTATTAAATTACTTCTTGTGTAAGACATGAAGTAGGAATTGATCTTCATCTGTTTCAAATAGATATCCAGTTGTTTTAGCATCAATTGTTGGAATGGTTTTCCTTTCTCCAGTGAATTATTTTAACTCAATTATTGAAAATTAATTTACCGTGTGAGTCTGTTTCTGTCCTCTGGAAAAGAACAGAGGTGTATTTGTTTATCTTTACCTCAATGCCATACTGACCTATTAACTTACAGCAAGACAAAAACAGAGAATGTATTGGTTATTTTAATTCTTTTTTTGGCATGTCATATAACTTTTTAAAAAGAAAAATTTCTGCAAAAAAGCAAAGGCTTGCTGGGATTTTTATGAAGATTGTGTAAAATCTATAGATGAATTTGAGGAGAACTCATATTTTTGCAACACTGAGTGGATCTTTCAACCCCCAAACATGGTATATTTATTTATTTACTTAGGTCTTTTCTTTTATATTTCTCCAAGATATATTTTACTGTTTTCAGTGTATAGGTCTTGTACCTATTTTTAAAAATGTATCCCTCTTAGATTTTATGCTTTAATGTGATTCTTTCTTTCTTTATTGTTGTTCAAGTACAGTTGTCTCCATTTTACCACCACTGTCTTTTAAATATATTTCCATATCATTTGTTACTAGTATATAGAGATACCTCACATATTTTCTATATTGACCTTGTGTCCTATGACTTTACACTTATTCGTAGTAGTAGTTTTTTATAGACTTCAGGATTTTCTGTATTCACATTGCAAGTGAATAAATAGTTTTATTATTATCCAATCTTTACATATTTTATTTTCTTTTTTGTTTCATGCACTGAGACTTCAGCACCACAATGAATAGATGAGACTTCTTGCCTGGCTCCCAATCCTACAAGAATAGAATTCAGTGTTTTATTATTAAGTATGATGTTAGCTGCTATATTTTTTGTATAATCCCTTTTTTCAAATTCATGGAAATCCTTTTGATTTCTAGTTCACTGAGAGTTGTTTTTAAATCATGTATGGGTGTTATGTGCGTATTGTGATAGTCTTATGGCTTTTCTTGCATAGGCTGTTGAATGCTAAGCCAAACCCATATTCTCAGCCTAATTCACTTGATGTATTGATATAAAGTCATGATATACTATCACTTTAATATATTTATTGGTTTGACTTAATTTGCTAATATTTTGTTAAGGATTTTTGAATCCGCATTCACTAAGTACCTAGTGATGGAGGGGATGGAGAGATAATCCTTTGTTTGATTTTGGTATTAGGATAATGCAATTTTAAAAGATAAGCCTGGAGTTGTTTTCCTCTTCCCAATTTTCTGTAAAAAGTTTGTACAATATTGGCATAATATATACTTTTACTGTTTGGTAGGTTTCAGCAGTGAAGCCATGGGAATCTTTATTGTGACTCTTTTTAAAAAAATGTTTTTGCTAAACACATCTTGATCATTCTTTCTTTAAATATTGTTTGTCCTTCAGTGGATGCAACTGCACATTCATTAGGTCATTATTTTTGTTGTCCAAGACTGACAAAAAGAAGATTGAGTTTGCACTATCAAACCCAGAATCTTGATGGCGCCCCAACAATCCTGAGATTCACATCTGTGAGGAGGAGGCACTGCTTCTCAGGTGCAGGTATCTCTGAAGTGACCAAATGAAGCTAGCTCTAGGAATGCACAAAAAGCTAAAGTCAACTTTTGCTGCTGGGCTGAATATGTGTGTTTCTAGATCAAGCTGGCAAGAAGGTGGCAAATCCATTCACTGCTTCTCTGTCCCTTACTTTTGAGCCTTCTAGTGTCCCAGTAGCGTCTCCCTTGACAGAATTTATGGTAAAGGGAGTAGCAGCAGACAAAGAAGACCAAGCTTCACAAGCAGGGGCAAGAGAGGTGGATTTGAAAGTGAGAGACACATGCTTGCTAAATGAGCATAACTGTCTTCCAATTCAGTCTTTATGGAGTAGCCATAGAAATCTTTAAAAAATATGGTGTTTTCCATTGCACTCTGATGAAATGAAAGTCTTAGCTGGCTTGCTGGCTGTTGAAAACATATCCCCAATCATCCTTATAGGCTCACTTTTTTCCTCTTTCTTTGTTGTTGCACACCAGATTTTTTCTGCTATGAAACATACACATGTGATATTCTTTACCTCCGAAGGCTCCTCTTCTTCACCTTCTAACTCCCTCTTAGCTTTTGGTCTCAACTCAAAATGTATTTATTCACAGAGGCCTTCCCTCACACTACATGTAAAGTAGGCCAGTCTATTAAAATCCACACAAGTTTTCTTTTTAAGCATGTATCCAGCTTCTAGCTATATTTCTGTTTATTGTTTTATGCCTGGCTTTTTTGTTGGACTTTGAACTTGTGATGCAGGTCATGCTGTTCTGTATACCCCATTAAGCCTAGTGTCCAGTGGTGCTTACAGTAGGTGGTGGCCAAATCATTAATTCACGTGTGAATTATTGTCTTGATTACTATTTATTCCTAGAAAAATAGTTCTTAAACATATTTTTAGAATTAGTGGAAAGAGTTAAATGAACAAGTGACTGAATTTTGCACTTGTGGAATGCAGAAAGAGAACATTGTAACTTTATGTCAAGAAGAAACTTGTGTTCTTATAGAAGGTGCTTAAAATGGAAACTAATTTACCTCAGGTTCTGGTTTCAGTTATGAAACTTCTTACACAGGGTGGCACATGAGAGCCTTTGGCATCATTTTAGTTGATCTTCCACAAAGAGAAAGCCAAAATGGGGACACAAAGAAGCAAGCCACAAATAAAGAAAGGAGAAATCCTCAGAAAAAAGAACTAAATAAAATGGAAGCTAGTAATCTACCAAATACAGAGTTCAAAAAAATGGTTATAAGAAAGTTCAATAAACTTAGGGAAAGAATGGATGAATTCAATGAGAACCTCAACAAAGAGCTAGTAGCATGAAAAAGAAATAGAAACCATAAAAAATAAGACATCAGAAGTTACAAACACAATAACTAAAGTGAAGAATACACTAGAAAGGATCAATAGCAGATTAGATGAAGCAGTGATTTGGAAGACAAGTTAGCAGAAAACATCCATTCAGGGCATGGAAAAAAAGAATGGGAAAAAAAAAGAAAATATTTTAAGGAATATTTTGGTTAAGGTGAAGTGTTACAACATCTGCATCATAGGGGTACCTGAAGGAGAAGAGAGAGAGCAAGTGTTGAGAACCTATTTGAAGAAATAATGACAGAAAATTACCTAACCTAGTGAATTAAAAAGACACACAAATAAAGGAAGCATAGAAAGTCCCAAACAAGATTAACTTGAAGAGGCCCACACCAAAACACACTGTTTTTTAAAATTATTTTATTGTTATCCAATTACAGTCATCTGCATTTACCACCCATGACTACCCCACCACCCACCTTAGCCAAATCCATGTTGCTCCCTTGATTCCAATCCCCACTTGATTTTGTCTATGTGTCCTTTAGAGTTGTTCTTGAAAATGCTTCCCCCATTATCCCCTAAAACCTCCCCCCGGTTACTATCAGATTGTTCTTAATTTCCTTATCTTTGATTATATTTTGCTTGTTTTTTTTTTCCTTTTCAACAAAAGATTAGGTGAGAAACTGATTAGGTTCCAGTTAAAGATGAGATCATATGGTATTTGTCCCTCACTGTCTGGCTTATTTCACTAAGCATAATGCTCCCCAGTTCCATCCATACAGTTGCAAAGGGTAGGAGCTCCTTCTTTGTATCTGCTGCTTAGTATTCCATTGTGTAAATGTACCACAGTTTTTGATGTATTCATTTCCTGGTGGGCACTTAAGTAGCTTCCAACTCTTGGCTATTGTAAATTGTGCTGCTGTGAACATTGCTGTACATAGCTTCTTTTGGATTGGTGTTTAAAGGTTCTTAGGATATAATCCCAGCAGTGAAATTGCTGGGTCAAAAGGTAAGTCCATTTTTAGTTTTCTGAGAAAATTCTGTACTGTTTTCCACAAGGCTGTATCGTTCTGCATTCCCACCAACAGTGCACAAGCGTTCCCTTTTCTCTACATCCTCTCCAACACTTGTTGTTTGTTGCTTTGTTTATGATGGCCATTCTCACAAGTGTGAAGTGGTCTCATTGTGGTTTTAATTTGCATCTCCCTGATGACTAGTAATGCTGAGAATCTCTTTATATGCCTCTGGTCCCTCTGTACATCCTCCTTGGAAAATTGTCTCTTCAAATCTCTTGCCCACTTTTTTTTTAATTGAGTTGTTTGTCTTCCTGGAGTGGAGTATTGTGAGTTCTTTATATATTTTGGAGGTCAAACCCTTGTCGAAGGTGTCATTGGCAAATATGTTTTTCCATATAGTTAGTTCTCTTTTCATTTTAATACTGTTTTCTTTAGTGCTAAAGAAGCTTTTTAATTTGATGAGGTCCCATTGGTTTCTTATTTTCTTTTTGTCCCTTGCTTTAAGGGGCATATCAGTGAAGATGTTGCTGTGTGGAATGTCTGAGGTTTTTCAGCAGATGTTTCCCTCTAGTACTTTTATGTCATCATGACTTATATTGAAGTCTTTTATCCACCTTGAATTTATTTTTTTGTGTGGTGTAAGTTGGTGATTGGGTTTCATTTTTTTTTACATGATGCTGTCCAGATCTACTAAAATGATTTGTTGAAGAGGCTTTTTTTACACCATTTTATGCTTCTTCCCCCCTTGTCAAATATTAATTGACCATATATACTTGGGTTTATTTCTGGGCCCTCTATTCTGTTCCATTAGTCTATGTGTCTGTTCTTATGCCAGTACCAGGCTGTTTTGATTATAGTGACCCTTATAATACAGTTTGATATCAGGTATTGTGATTCATCCTACTTTGTTCTTTTTTCTCAAAATTGTTGCAGCTATTTGAGGTTGTTTATGGTCCCATATAAATTGCTGAAATGTTTGTTCTATATCTTTGAAATATGTCATTGGTACTTTAATTGGAATTGCATTGAATGCATGACTTGCTTTGGGTAGTATGGACATTTTGATGATATTCTTTGAACCCATGAGAATGGTACATGCTTCCATTTGTTTGTGTCACCCTTAATTTCTTCAGTGTTGTGTAGTTTTCTGAGTACAGGTCTTTTACATTCTTGGTTTGGTTTATTGCTAGATACTTTATTTCTCTTGTTGCTATACCAACTGGGATTTTTTTCAGATTTCTGTTTCTGATGTTGCATTGTTGGTGTAAAAAATACCTTTGATTTATGAATATTGACATTGTAACCCCCTATTTTGCCACATCCACTTATTAGGTCAAGGAGTTTTTGGTGGAGCCTGTAGGATTTTCTGTGTACACTATCATGTCATCTGCAAACAATGACAGTTTTGTTTCCTCTTTTTCAATTTGGATGTGGTTTATTTCTTTTTCTTGTCTGATTTCTTTAGCTAGTACTTTCAATATATATTGAGTAGGAGTGGTGAAAGCAGGCATCCTTGTCTTGTTCTTGATCTTAGTGGGAAAGCTCTAAGATTTTTCTCACTGAATATGATGTTGGCTGTAGGTCTCCCATATATGAACTTTACTATGTTGAAGAATGCTACCTCTATTCCCACTTTGCTAAGTGTTTTTTTTTTTTATCATAAATTGGTGCTGTATGTTATCAAATGCTTTTTCTTCATCTACTGACATGATCATGTGATTTTTGTCTTTTCTTTTATGTAATGTATTATGTTTATTGATTTGTGAATATTGTACCATCCTTGCATCCCTGGGATGAAACCTACTTGGTCATGCTGTAAGATGTTTTTAATGTATTGCTGGATACAATTCACCAATATTTTGTTGAGGTTTTAGCATCTATGTTCATCAGTAATATTGGCCTGAGTTTTCTTTGTTCGTTTTGTCTTTATCTGGTTCTGGGATTAGAATGATTCTGGCTTCATAAAAAGAGTTTTGGAGTCCTCCATCTTCTTGGATTTGTTGGAATAGTCTGTGAAGAATAGTTTATCCTTAAGCACTTTGTAAAATTTCCTGTGAAACCATGTGGTCCAGCGCTTTTGTGTCTCAGGAGTTTTTTGATTACTGCTTCAATTTCATCAGCTGTTATTGCTCTCTTCAGGCTTTCTGTTTCCTCTTCATTCAATTTTGGCAGATTATCTTTTTCTAGGAATTTGCCCATTTCACCTAGGTTTTCAAATTTCTTGGCATATAGTTCTTCATAGCCATTTCATACATTCCTTTATGTTTCTGTGGTATCAGTTGTAATCTCTGCTCTTTCATTTCTGATTGTGTTTATTTGTGTCCTCTGTCCTTTTTTCTTGATGAGTCTGCTTAAAGACTTGTTGATTTTGTTTATCTTTCTGAGGAACGAGCTCCTGGATATATTGATCTTTAGAATTGTGCTTTTAGTCTCTATGTCATTTAATTCTGCTCTGATCTGGGTTATTTCCTTCCTTCTACTTTCTCTGGGGTGTCTTTCTTGTCATTCTTTGAAATCTTATAGGTGTAGGGTTAGGTTGTTTATTCGAAATGTATCTATCTTTTTTAGGTAGGCCTGTATCACTATAACTTCCCTCTCATGACTGCCTTCACTGTGTCCCATAAGTTTTGAATTGTTGTGAGTTCATTTTCATTTGTTTCCAGAAACTTTTTGATTTCTTCCTTGATCTCATTTTTGATCCATTCATTGTTTAATAGCATGCTATTCAATCTCCATGAATTTGAGTGTTTTTGAGTTTTTTCCTTGAGGTTGGTTCCTAGTTTCAGTCTCTTGTGGTTGAAGAATATGCTTGAAATTATTTCAATTTTCTTGAATGATGTTGAGGCTTGTTTTGTGTCCTATCTTGTAGTCTGTCTTTGAAAACGTTCTATGTGCATTTGAAAGGAATGTGTATTTTCCTTCTTTGGCATGAAAGGCTCTATATATATCAGTTAAGTCCATTTGTTCTAGGGAAATGTTCAATGCCACAATACCTTTGTTGATATTTTGTGTGGAAGATCTGTCCATTTTTTGATATTGGGGTGTTAAAATCCCCTACTATAATTGTGTTGCTGTCAATATTCTTCTTTTAGTCCTGCAAGATTTTCTTTATGTATTTGGGTGCACCTATGTTTGGTGCATATATATTTACAATGTTTATATCTTCTTGGTGGATTCTTCCCTTGTGTATTATGAAGTGACCTTCTGGGTCTACTTATATGGCCCTTTTTTTGATGCCTATTTTGTCTGATATGAGTATTGCTATCCCAGGTTTTTATTCCTGTCCATTTGCTTTGAATATTTGTTTTCAGTCTTTCGCTTTCAGCTTGTGTAGATATTTTATTCTGAGGTGGGTCTCTTGTACACAGCATATGTGTGGGTCATGATTTCTTATCCATTTAGCGATCCTATGACTTCAGATTGGTGCCTTTAATCTATTTGCATTTAAGGTTATTATCGATAGGTACTTATTCATTGCCATTATTTTGTACCTGTGTTCCTCTCTCACTGTTTTTCTTCTCATTCTTAAAGGAGACCCTTTAGGATCTCATGGAGAGCTGGTTTGGATGATGTGTATTCTGTTAGACTTCTTTTGTCTGGGAAACTCCTTATTTGGTCTTCTATTTTAATTGAGGGCCTTGATGGATAAACTAGTCCTGGTTGCAGGCCTTTGGTTTTTATTACTTTGAACATTCCCTGCCAACCTTTTCTGGCTTGGAGCATTTCCATTGAGAAGTCAGTCGCTTGTCTTATTGGGGCTCCCTTGTATGGTACTCCCTGTTTTTCCTTTGCTGTCTTTAAGATTCTCTCTTTTTGTCTTGAAATTTTACCATTTTAATTATGATGTGTCTTGAAGTGAGCCTCTTTGTGTTCCTTTCAATTGGGTCTCTCTGTGTTTCCTGGATTTGTGTGACTTCTCTCATGAAATTAAGGTAGTTTCCCATCATTACTTTTTCACATAGGTTTTCTATCCCTTGCTATTCTTCTCCTCCTTCTGGTATCCTATTACATGGATATTATTATGTTTCATGTTTTATTGAATTTCCCTTAACCACCCTTCATTCTTTCTGAGTCTCCTTTCCTTTTCTTGCTCTTTCTCAATGTTTTTTTCTATCTTGTCCTCCCACTTGCTGATTTGATTATCTGATTCATCCAGCCTGCTTTTGAGTCCTTCTACTGTGTTCTTCAATTCAGAAATTGTATTCTTCTTGGTCCTTGTTGATAGTTTCTATTTTCTTTTTCAGGTCTGACTGATGACTGAACAGAAAGAAGAGAAATCTAAAGATGACTGAACAGAAAGAAGAGAAATAAAAAAATACTAATAAAATAAAAGATGTAAAAATAATGAAAAAATAATATTACAAATATACAATAACTTGCAAGTTCTCTGGAATAGCAAAATGAACTTTGTCTCACTGTCTCAGTTGTTGCGATGACCTCTCTTTGGGTCTAACTCTGGTCCTTTCACAGCTTCATGTTTTGTTGTCTCACTTGTGGGGATAAAAAAGAAAAAAAGGAAGAAAGGAAAGAAGAAAGAATGAAAACAAACCCCCTGCTGGCTTCTAACCAGGCAAGCCAGTTCTGCTGGTCTTCCTGGCTGCATCAGGCTGAGCAGGGATTGGTTTTGCTTTTTCTTCCTTCCTGTGGTTTTTCAGGAGTGGGGGCCAGGTCTGAGCAGCATTCTTCACAGTTGCCTAATCTCCAGCCAAGTTCCTCAGTTCACTGCTGGGTCTCCAGGGCTTTTCTGCACATGGCCTATGCCTTCAGTCCACCAATCTGCTGTCCTTGAGTTGCACCAATTTACGGGCAACTCACACACCACCTTCTCATATTTTGCTGTCCTAGATGCTAGGGACTCTCAGTCTCTGCAGGGTAGTTCGGCTCCCCTACTGAGTTAAGTCTTTCTGGGGATTGCTGACTCCCGGAGCCTCCACTCTGCTCTGTGGGCGAATCTCTGCCTTCCTCTTAGTGAGCCAGTCAACCACAGCAGGGCAGGGGTGCCACTGTGGCTGCCATGGTAGATGCAGGTGCACACCTTCTTTGTTGCTGTGCCCCAGGTGGTGGGGAATGGTGTGTGGTGCCTCTGGGTGGTGGATTCACTTGTGCTCCACCCCTGTGGCTGTGGGTGTGAACACTTGGCCTCCACTGCTATGGCAGAAGTGCAGTTGCAGGGCAGCAGTGTCAAGTGTGTGCTGACCTCAGCTGCTGTGGTGGCAGTCGTGTTGGGGTGGCGGGTGCATAGGTGGGTAGTGCACCACTGGGGTCATGGGCATAGTTAGGTGCCCTCTGCCACTGTGGCCCGGGGTATGGGTGCAGCCCCAGTCCTGGCAGCAGAGATGGGTCCACAGCTGAGGTTGAGGAGGCTGCATGGGTGCAGCCAGGGGTCACAGAGGCAGCTGCTGTGACATAATTCCCTAAACAGCCACGTAGTACCTCTTTTTCTTTCTTTCTGAAAATTTTCTTCTATTCAAGCCTGCATCTCCAAACAAACACCTGTCCTCTCATGCAGCCCAACTCTTCAACCAGCCTGGGGACTATCTGGGTCAGTATCCATCACAGTCCAACTCTTTCTAGCCGGTGTCCACAGTTTCAGTGGGTGCACACTGACTGCCCCTGTGTGTTTGCCACTTCATCCATATTCCCCCCAGTGATTTGAAGCATCCAGATCCATCCTGGTGCTGCTCAAACCTCCTTGTTTGGAAGAGGAGGGAGCCATTGACCTAGCCCTCTCCCAAGAATCCTGCGGCAGACCCAGCTGGCATTGGGCCTGGGGCTGCAGCTGCCCTGGTCCCGGCGCTGGCCCCAGGGACCTTATTGTCCTGAAGAACTCTCCTTACCATCTGATTTTTCAATGTCCTCTACAGTTTTGGCCTCCAACCTTCATATATGCTGGGATACTGTTGGCTGTTCCTCCTGTTCCTCAGAAGATGGGCTAGGCATTCCACCTGTGCATAAGGGGAGTGGACTCTGCTCCCACCTATCTCACCACCATCTTCCCTCTCCCCAAGACACATTATAATAAAAATGGTGAAGGGTTCCCAGTCAGAGCACTTTCCTGGGGTGCCGACCTGGTCCCCAGTAGGGGGCACATGAGAGGCAATCTCACATTACTGTTTCTCTCCCTCTCTTTTTCAATCCCTTACCCACTCTCTAAAAATAAATAAATAAAATCTTTTAAAGAATGGCAAAGGTTAAAGACACAGAGAATCTCAAAAGCAGCAAGAGAAAACAGTTAATATGACTGTTAGCAGATCTCTCAACAGAAGCTTTCCAGGCTATAGTGGATTGGCACAAAACATTCAAAGTGAGGAAAAGCAAGGGCCTACAACCAAGACTACCCTAACCAGCATGGCTATCAATTAGAATTTAAGGAATAATAAAGAGCTTCCCAGCACAAACAAATAAACAAATGAACAAACAAACATAAAACCCCCAACAAATTAAAGGAGTGAATCACCACAAACCAGTACTAGAAGAAACGTTAAAAGGACTTTTTTGAGATGAAAGGAAAAAAGAGGAACATAGCTATAAAGAATAAAAAGGAAATAAATACATACCTATCAATGATTGTTTTAAAAGTAAATGCTTCAATCCAAAGAAAAGGGGTAAACAAAAAAAGATAAAGGGTTGCTAAATGGATAAGACAACAATAACCATATATATGCTGTCCAGAAGAGATCTACCTCAGAATGAAAGATAAACACAGACTAAAAGTAAAGGGATTGAAAAACATATTTCATGCAAATGGAAATAAAAAAAATGCTGGGCTACCCATATTAATATATGACAAAATAAACTTTAAAACAAAGGCTATAATAAAAGACAAAGAAAGACATTGCATAAAGGTAAAGGGAGCAATCCAAAAAGAGGATATAAGCCTTGTATTTATGCACCCAACATAGCAACACCTAAATATATGAGGCAAATATTGACAGCCACAGAGGGAGAAATCAACAGCATTACAGTCATAGGAGGGGATTTTATCACCCAATTGGCATCAATAAATAGATTTTCTTTTCAAGAAAACAGCAGCTTTAAATAACTCACTAGAACACATGAATTAAACTGGTATTTTCAGAGCATATTACTCCAAAGCAGCAGAAAATACATTCTATTGAAATGCACATGAAACATTTTCTAGAGTAGACCAAATATTAGGACACAACACAAGTATCTTAAGAAGATTGAAATCATATTGACTATCTCTGACCACAATGATATGAAACTTGAAATAAAGTAAGAAAAAAATTTAAAAACACACAAACACATGGAGGCTAAATAACATGTTACTAAACAATGAATATATTAACAATAAGATCATGTTAGAAATAAAAAAGATACCTTGAGACAAATGAAAGTGAAAACACAATTCAAAATCATTGGGACACAGCAAAAGCAGTCCTACAAGGGAAATTCATAGCAATACAGGTGACACCACAAGACATAAACAAAACAAATCTTAAATAAACAATCTAACCTTTCACTCAAATGAACAAGAAAAAGAACAACAAAAAAAGCCAAATAGGAGTAGAAAAAAAGGATAATAAACATCAAAGTAGATATAAATGAAATAGAGTCTATAAACCAATGGAAAAAAATTGTGAAAATCAAGAATTGGTTCTTTGGAAAGGTAAATAATACTGATAAACCTTTAACCAGACTCCTAAATAAAAATGAGAGGACCCAAATAAATGCATTAAGAAATAAAATAGGAGGAGGAAGTTTAGGGTTCTGGCCAAGATGAAGGTGTAGGCATAAACGCTTTGCTTCCTTCCATAATCAAAAGAAGGATAATGACTAATTTAGAAACAAAGAACACCCAGAACTGCCAGAAAATCATTTGCATGGAAGCCCAACAACAAAGGAGTTAAAGAAACATCTATGCAGACTGGTAAGAGGGGCAGAGATGGGCTCCCAAGGTGGAGAGAATGTTCATTAAGACAAGGTGGCAGACTGTGCAGGTGATCCCACATTCATGTGCAAATAATCAGGGAGGAACAATTGGGGAACAACGAAGGCCACAAAACCCAGTGTTTCAGCGTGGGAAGCTACACTCTCAACAACGCTGTCTGTAAAAATTCTGTAGGGGTTGTGGCAGTAGAAGAAACTCCCAGACTTACAAGATAGTTCATTGGAGAGGCCTACAGGGTCCTAAAACATACACAAACCCATCCATCTGTAAATCAGCATCTAAAAGGGCACAATCCGCTTGTGGGAAGAGAAAGAAGTGATGGTAAGTGGGACCAGAATGGAGCAAGCAGCATTGTTCCCTGATCACTTTTTCACCGACAGCTCCACAATGCAGCAAAGAGGGATGCCAGCCCTGGTGAATACCTAAGGCTCCACCCCTTACCACATAACAGGTGTGCAGAGACAAAGAAGTATGGCCCAAATGAAAGAACAGATCAAAACTCCAGAAAAAGAACTAAACAACAAGGAGATGGACAACCTATGTGATGCAAAGTTCAAAACACTGGTAATCAGGATACTTACAGAATTAATTGAGCTCAGTCACAAAATAAAGGAAGAAATGAAGGTTACACAAAGTGAAATAAAAGAAAATATACAGGGTGCCAACAGTGAAGAGCAGGAAACTAGGATACAAATCAGTGATTTGGAAGAAAAGGAAGAAATAAACATCCAACTGGAACAGAACAAAGAAACAAGAATGCAAAAATATGAGGAGAGGCTTAGGAACCTCTGAGGCAACTTTAAGAGTTCCAACATCCAAACCATGATGAGGTGCTAGAAGGAGAGGAGGGAGAGCAAAATATTGAAAATTTACTTGAAAAAATAATGAAGGACAACTTTCCTAATCTGGCACAGAAAATAGACTTCCAGGAAGTCCAGAGAGTCCCAGAGAAATTGAACCCAAGGAGGAACACACCAAGGCACATCATCATTAAGTTACCCAAGATTAAAGATAAGGAGATAATATTAAAAGCAGCCAGAGGAGAGAAGAGTTACCTACAAAGGAGTTTTCATAAGGGCTATCAGCTGATTTCTCCAAAGAAAACTTGCAGGCAAGAACAGGCTGGAAAGAAGTATCCAAAGTCATGAAAGGCAAGGACTTACATTCAAGAATACTCTATCCAGCAAAGTAATCATTTAGAAAGGTAGGACAGATAAAGTCCTTCACAGATAAAGTCAAGTTAAAGGAGTTCATCATCACCAAGCCCTTACTATTAGAAATATTAAACAGACTTGTCTAAGAAACAGAAGATGAAAAACTATGAACAATAAAATGACAGCAAACTCACAATTATTAAAAACTGAACCTAAAAAACAAAAGTAAAAACTAAACAAACAACTAGAATAGGTACTGAATCACAGAAATGTAAATCACATAGAGGGTTATCAGCAGGGATGGGGAGAATGGGGGAGAAGATACAGGGAATAATAAGCATAAATGGTAGGCACAAAATAGACGGGGAACAGTTAAGAATAGTATAAGAAATGGAGAAACCAAAGAACTTATATGTACAACCCATGGACATGAATTAAGTGGGGGGAATACTGGAGGGTGGGGGGTGCAGAGAGGAGGGGCTTAATGGGAAGAAAAAGTTGGGAAAACTGTAATAACATAATCAATAAAATATACTTAAAAAGAAATGAAAGAGATGTTGACATTTGACACCACAGCAGTATAAAGGATTATAAGAAAATACTATAAACAACTATATGCCAACAAATTGGACAATGTGAAAGAAATGGACAACTTCGTAATAATATGCAATCTTTCAAAACTAAATAAAAAGAAACAGAAAATGTAAACAGACCAATTACAATTAACAAAACTCAAAGCACTAATCAAAAAACTACCAAAGAACAAAAGTGAATTTTACCAAACATTAAAAAAAATTAACCCATATTTCTTTTCATACTTTCCCAAAATATTCAAGAGGAGGGAAATTTTTGTTGCTCATTTTATGCAACCAGCATTTTCCTAATTCCAAAACAAGATAAAGACACTTCCAAGAAAGGAAATTATAGGACAATATTCCTGGTGAATATCACTGCAAAAATTCTCAACAAAATATTAACAAGCTAAATTCAGTAATACATAAAAATATCAAGGTTGGTACAATATCTGCAAATAAAATAACATGGTATACTACGTAAACAAAATGAATAAAAATCATATGATTGTATCAACAGATATAGAAAAGACTTTTCAGAAAATACAGCACCCATTTATGATAAAAACTCTCAGCAAAGTGGGAATAGAAGAAATATACCTTAATATAATAATGACTATGTGTGACCAAACCCACAGCCAAGAATATACCGAAAAGGCAAAAACTAAAAGCATTTCCTAAGATCAGGAAGAAGACAAGGATATTTGCTTTTACCACTCTTATTCATCATAGTAGTAGAAGTTCTAGCCACAGCAATCTGACAAAAAGAAGAAATAAATGTCATCCAAATTGGAAATGAAGAAGTAAAACTGTCATTACTTACAGATGACATAGCAGTGTATGTAAAGAACCCTAATGATTGTATCAAAAAATTACTAGAACTGATAAGTTAATTCAGTAAAGTAGCATGATGCAAAAATGAATATTCTGAAATTAATGGTGTTTTTATAACACCAGAAGGTAAAAATAGGAAAACAATCACATTTACAGTTTCCTCAAAAATACATAGGATAAATTTAACCAAGAAAGTAAAAAACTTGTATTTGGAAAATTATAAAACACTGAATAAGGAAATTTAAGAAGATATGAATAAATGGAAGCATATATCATGCTCACAGTTAGGAAGCATTAACATAATTAAAATTTCCATACTACCCAAATCAATCTGTAGATTCAACACAATTGGTATCAAAACTCAAATTGTGTATTCTTCAACATTAGAACAAATAACGAAAAAATTATACAGAACAGCAAAAAAATCCAGAATAGCCACAGGAATCTTGAGAAAAAAAGAGCAAAGTGGAAGGTATCATGCTACCTAATATCAAATTATACTAACTATAGTAATCAAAACAGCATGATAGTGGCATAAAAACATACATATATGAGGTCCAGCAGAAGTAAGGCTTGCTTGAGTGTGGTTGGGAGGGTACGTGAATGTTTTGCACAAGATGGACAGCAATTTGAACATTTCTTTTTTTATATAATTTTATTTTAATCATTGTTCAAGTAAAGTTTTCTCCCCTTTACTTCCAATCCAGCCCAGCCACCCTTCCCTCAGAGCCTCCCTCCCATTACCACCCTCCCCCTAGGTTTTATCCATGTGTCCTTTAACTTTGTTCTTGTAAACCCTTCCCATTTCCCCCCAAAACTCCCTCTTCTCTCTCCTCTGGTCACTTTATGCCTGTCCTCTATTACAGTGTCTTTGACTATATTTAGCTTGTTTCACTGTTTTGTTGC